>JAQPZY010001308.1:600000-795000 GCA_029931535.1 Margaritifera margaritifera
GATTTGGATCTTTGTCTGTCTGTCTGTCTTGTGGTTTTTGTGAGCAGGGCAGACTCAGTCAGATCTATTGGTAAATAATGCAATAACAGATTGCAGTTAGATGCCCGATATACAGTTACATGGACAAACTAAATACATGCTTTGTTCTGAGTTAGCAGAAAGAAAGAGTCTGGAATGGCACGTTGAGGCCATCAGGCCAAGACATATTCGTATGCCATATCAAACAAATTCTTTTCCCTGACTCAGAACAAAACATGAATGCAGTTTTGTATTTATTACATAACCCCTCCGAAGTTTTCTGAATATTTCAACTATACAGTGTGAATGGAATTCAAAACAAATTATGATTTACAGAAGTTGTATCTCAGAGTACCGATGCACGGACATCAGTGAAAACACCTAAATAGTTCCAGTCTGGCTGTGCAATATGGAATAATGGATTTAACATCCATATTGAATGCCTTGTAATATTAAAAGGATATGTTACAAATCGATAAATACAGTTTGAGACCAGTTTCTGCATGCTCCATAGAGTGACCATCATAGACTAGTTTGATTGGGAAAAGGATACTGCTGCAGAAGCTAAGATTTGTACAAGTGTTTTTAAATTTGAATGTGGTGGTGAATAACATGCAAATAATGCAAGCAAACACTGTAAAGGAAAACTTTAGCATGCAGAGATTTCTTTAGGGGTTCTTAGGGGTCGAAAATAAGCCTCCATGACCAAATAAAAAATATTAAAAATAATGTAGATTTCTAAATTGTACCCATTTGCTAGTGCAAATTTTATTCCCAATTGGCCTCATTCATTCCCAAAATGACAGGGCCAGACCCTATTCCCAATTGATCTCATTCTTTCCCAAAATGATGGGCCCAGACCCTAATCCCAATTGCTCTGACTCATCCTTTCCCAAAATGACGTGGCCAGACCCCATTCCCAATTGGTCTCATTCGGTCCCAAAATGATGGCCCCAGACCCTATTCTCAATTTGTCCCATTCTTTCTGAAAATGATGGGGTCAGACCCTATTCCCAATTGGTCTCATTCTTTCCCAAAATGATGGGCGTAGATCCTATTCCCAGTCACCCTAGAAAAATCTCTGGTATGGAGTGGCACCTGACTCACCTGGGCAACACCTGTAACAGAGACGGCCACACCTAATTGTGTGTAAACCCCTCGGCTCTCTATTGTCAGTGTCATTATGTTTAATGACATTCTGAAAAATTGAAACTAAAACTGATGGTCCAAGAAAACATTACTTTTTCTTACACCAGGAAGCTTGCAAGCTATTCACCTCTTTAATGTTTCTAACTCACTTCAGACAACGATAATGTTAACATACATGTATCTGGAACAAGAACAGAGAAGGATTAAATCAGACTCCAAATCTGAAAAGCAGTCAATGTAGGAAGCAGAAATTAAACTGGGAGGAATTAGTGTACATGTAAACAGTACCTGCTACTGTACATGTAAAGTCAATTTAGCTGGTATCTGTGCATACAATCATTTTAATGACTGCCGGTTTCATGCACATCATGGGCATCTAAATACTGGTACATGTAAATTGTTGCTTTTTCTGAGCGACATAAGACCCTTTTTCAACTATATAATTTCATTGTTGTTTGTTTAGAAAAAAACTGCTTTTTCTAAATACCCTCTCATCAACCCTCAAACTAAATGGACTAGTCAATTCAGAAGCCTTAATTGCATCTTTATGCACAAAGTTACAAGAAAAATGCCTCTGCTTGAAAGGGAAGCATTTTTCAATGATACCATCAATACATATACAGAAGTACATAAAGCAAGCTTCTTTTGACAATATATTACAACCGACCTGACCAACCATAACCTTTGTCTCTGCTGTGTCAACTTAAAACAATACTTCCCTACAGCAGTGACAGTTCAGCGTGTGGGCCATAGTCCGTTTCTGAAACTTGCTTCAAAAAATAGGCAGCATTGTTGAGTTACAACTACAGTGTATAGCAGGGATGGCCTGTTATTATTCCTGCTTCTTCCAGTCAAAATCAATTTGCAATGCAGACAGTACATGTATGTACCCAAATAGTACTCACTTAGCAGCAACAGTCAATATACAAGCATGCAGTTATATTCTAACATGGGAATTATATAGTTTGTTATTAGTTACAACATTAAGAAACACTCTCTCTCAACAACTCAACAGCAAAGGTAACCTGGAATTGTCAATTTCATTTTTGACATAGACAGTTGCTGCTATGTTTAATCTGAAATGATATTAAACTTCTGAGCTTGCTAAATCAATTCATTTTTAAGTGAAAATTTAAAACCACAGAGCGAGACTATGTGAATGCTAAAAGTTCAAACTTAGGGGTGGAATTTACGATTTTTTTTAGCCTGGATCCACCAAAAGTTTGGAACCATGAAACCTTTATTTCAAGTAAAATGGGTCGGTCAATTTCCTAGGATTAATGTGTCCATGAGAACATGTAAATTGGAAATTTCAGGGGTTTGGTTCGGTGGGCTAAAAGTCATTATGGTACATTCAGCATCCAATGACAGTCCTAGTTCAGACCAGAGAGATGCATAAGCCTCCTGAACTGAGAAATGACTGGTCCTTTCCAGAAAAGTAAATGAAATTTTGTGTAAATGAAGTTTCCTGTTTCCTGAAATTGCTTGTTATGCATTACAGTGTATCTATCTTGATTTCTAGATCCCTGGATTGCTTATAATTGAAATTTCGAGAGTTTGGTTCGTTGGGCTAAAAATCATATTCTGGTACACTCAGCATCTGATGACAGTCCTGGCTCAGCAGAGATAGATGCATCAGCCTCCTGAACTGAGAAATTACATAATCCTTCTCTGCACTATAGCCTCCTTCCAGAATAGTAAATAAGTTTTCTGCAAATGAAGTTTCCTGTTTGACATGATTGCTTGTAACTAACGCACTACACTATCTTGATTTCTTGATCAGCTGTTTGCATTGAATAATCATGAATAGCCTTTCACAGTGGAGCACATTACTGTGTTGCATTCTTCCATATGAATACAAGCTTCTGGAGAAATGACTGGTTTTCATTTCCCTTCAAGAACCGACAAATGGGAAATGCATTCAAGTGCAAACTAGTCTAACCATGGGAAAAGGTAAAGTTCTACTGGTATCTATATAAACAAGAACACCAGGCAGGGTCTGCATGTCAAGCCCATGATCAAAGCACTTGTCTAAAAAGTGTGACCTTGACCCAAAGGTCAAAAGGCTGAGAGAGCATGATGCAGAATTAATTGTGTTAGCTTCATAATGATTCATCCCAGGTAAGACAAAATCCATTAAGAGTTTTTAGGAAATATAAGCAAATGAAAAACTTTGATTAAAACCCTAATGCAAATTTTACATGACTGACTTTGACTCAAAGATCAAAGTGGTAAGCATGCAAATCATGACAAATTCTCTTAGCTTCATAATGATTCATACCAAGTATGAAGAAAACCCATTAAGGGGTTTAGGAAATACAAGCAAATGAAAAAACGTTAACTAAAACCTTAATACAAATTTTCTATGACTGTGAGCATGTCATAAAATGAATTTTCTGAGCTTCATAATGATTAATGACAAATAGGATGAGAATCTATCGAGGGCTTTCAGAAATAATAGCAAATGAAAAACTTCAACGAAAACCGAATGCAAGTATTTTCTCTGACTGTGACCTTGACCCCAACAAAATGGAGTGAGCAAGCATGTCATAGAATGAATTGCCTTACCGTATATACTCACGTATAAGCTGATACCAACTCCAAACTGCCTAGACCCAGATCTGCTGTCGCATAATGCACCAGCAGATCTGGGTCTATGCAGATTGTAAGGACTAATCAGTAGAACAAACAACACAGACCCTGATTTGCCGGTGCATTATGTGATAGCAGATCAGGGTCTTTGTTGTTTCCATTCGGACGCCTACTAACTTGCCTCATTTATGTCTACATTAGTGTCAAGAACTTTGTTCTGTTTATGTGAGAGAGAGAATTATGTTCACTATCTAGAGAAACATTAAAGTTTTAAATATGTTACAGGCATCTCTCTCTTTCATACACACAAATAAGCATAACAAGGGTTCTGGGTTCTCAACACTCGTAGATATATGCAAATAAGGCAAATTAGAAGGTGTGCTCAGAAGATCACATACTATTAACACCCTTGGCAGTGATGCTAATAATAGGTTATGGGAAGATTTCATTGGCTACTGGTACATGCTGTATGACTGCTAGTTACCTGCTAGCAGGGAAGATCTTCGGTCACAATTCATAATAATAGTTGGCAACTGAGTCAACTGCACAATGCAATAAAAATTTGTAGAACCAGTATCAAGAGTATGTAAAAAGTTTGGTGAATTTCCACTCTGTGGTGTAGGACAAGTGCACATGGACATACATGGATGAACAGACAGCATACATGTATTACAGGATCCTCTCACTAAAGTGTGGCAATAACAACATATTACCAAGCTCTGGGATATTAGGGAAGCATGCATCATCTTTTGGGTCCATGTGTACTACTATATAGAGACAGGCCATGCATGGGTACTCTACTGAAACCACAAAAGTTTAGTAAACACAAATATGCAAAAATGCTATTCATCTGCAAAGCAAACTGTGCCACAGCAGTCACAGATATACATGAAAATCAGTAACAAAACAGATATATTATGTTGCTCTCCATGTCTAATTTACAACATTCATCAAAACCTAAAGGTGCTAATATACAGTGAAACCTGTTTAGGCAGACACCTTCATATAATGTTCACCTGTCTGTTAAGAATAATGTTTATGAGTCTCTTATTAACTTAACTTTCATCCTGAAAGGACACAAATTCATAAAGAGCAAACTTTTGTGATCATTGCAGTATCCTTTCTAGACAGATTTCACTGTATTGGAATTCATCAAAAATCAAGCCAGCTGTTGGACTTACTTGTGCTATCCCTGTGACAGAGATAGCAGTGCCTTGCTTGGTGTACACCATCGGACTCTCAATTGCAAGTGTCATGGTATTTAGATTCATCCTTTGCAGCAATAATTGTGACAAACACAAAAACAGAAATGTAACGATGGCAGTCTCTCAATATTAGACAATAACAAACCAACCAGGGCAAGATACATCATTCATTCCAGTACATCTCTGAATGTAAAAGTTTTCTGATTGGTTGACTGTCAATATTTGTGAAGAAAATTAAATAGATGATACACTGTAGTACTGTAACACCATGACTTTCAATAACAAGTGCTATGGAAAATCACATTTTCAGAGCTACTTTTCCACAATATTTTTGAAAATTGGACAGCAGAAAACAGTCTTGTGATTGAAGATTTAAAGGCATCAATTGGGGTTTTACTGTCACCAAAATATCTACCTCACACTGACACTTAAGTATAAGACTAGTATCCCTTATCTATAATGATGCGGTACCCTCAAGTCTTCAAGTATAAGACTAGTTTCCCTTATCTATAAGGATGTGGTACCCTCAAGTCCTCAAGTATAAGACTAGTATCCCTTATCTATAATGATGTGGTACCCTCAAGTCCTCAAGTATAAGACTAGTATCCCTTATCTATAATGATGTGGTACCCTCAAGTCCTCAAGTATAAGACTAGTATCCCTTATCTATAATTATGTGGTACCCTCAAGTCCTCCAGTATAAGACTTGTATCCCTTATCAATAATGATGTGGTACCCTCAAGTCCTCAATTATAAGACTATTATCCCTTATCTATAATGTGTTATCATCAAGTCCTCAACTGTAAGACTATTATCCCTTTTTTTATAATAATGTGTTATCATCAAGTCCTCCAGTGTAAGACTACTATTCCTTATTTATAATAATGTGTTATCATCAAGTCCTCCAGTGTAAGACTATTATCCCTTATTTATAATAATGTGTTATCATCAAGTCCTCCAGTGTAAGACTACTATTCCTTATTTATAATAATGTGTTATCCTCAAGTCCTCCAGTGTAAGACTATTATCCCTTATTTATAATAATGTGTTATCCTCAAGTCCTCCAGTGTAAAATTATTATCCCTTATTTATAATGTGTTATTATTTCAAAAATTATTTTAAGTTATATGTTTGGCAACATGAATATTTTACTGGGTCCATGAAACAGGAAGTTTTTTAATACTTAATAACAGTAAATTGTGGAATGCTATACTGGATTTTTTCAAGAACTGAAAATGTAGGAAGGAAATTTCATACTCCACTGAAAAAACAAGAAGACTAAGTGGACCTCATATCATTCAGCTAGATTACATAACTTAACTCCTGACTATTTCACTAAGCATGCCAGTATTGTAAAAACACATCCTATATAAATTAGCCCCCAAACTTAATATTATGTTGATTGGGGGGGGGGGGGCTGTCCACCCTTTCTGCTGCCTGGTGAACTCTTTTCCTCTTAGAAAACTTCTGCAAAAACTACCTGCCCTCGAGGAATGTGGGAGAAGCAGAAGGTCCGGGTGCTAATGCAATTCTGTGAATCTCTTATACTGGAGAGAATCCCCCCCCCCCCCTTTTTGTTGTTGTGTCAACTCCTCTTGGGGTGTGATGGAACTGCCCCTTTTACTTGCAGACCTTTTAGAAGGACAAGAACATCTCTCATCCTTCCTAGGTCGTCTAGAGGGGAGATGCCTGGACCCTTTCATCTTGTTTAGCTCTTCTTGCAGCAGACAAGCCAGGCTCATGTGCTGCAATATCCAATCTGCTCTGACAGGGGTATCAACCCAATTCCTGTCCTCAGTCTATCAGATAGGACTGGCTTTATTAGCAGACCTTTTAGAAGGATGAGATTCCCTCTCATCCTTCCTAAGTAGTCTAGAGGGAAGATTGATGACTGGCCCTCTTCCTCTTTGTTTAGCTCACATGGGGGTATTCACCTAATCCCTGTCCTCACAGCAATGATAGAGCTTCATTGATCAGTACCAGAATACCAGAAGACCAATGACCAGACCCCGGTGTAGGTGCCCGATAACCAGCCAAGGACCAGTCAGGCGACTCTGATCTAATGGAGAAGCCCTCCTCAGAAATAAAAAACATGATCACTACTCCCTTGTGAGGGAGACATGATCTGCTCATCGCCTTCACCAGGCCAAGGGCCTTGAGAGGGTGCTGACCCTCCCTATCGGGTGGTGGGGCCACAACTCCCTTCAACCCAAGTTTTTATTTTTCCCTTGGGAGAGGCCCTGGCTCAAACCCTATCTGGCACAACCATCAGGGATCCTTGGACCTTATAGTTTTTTTTCTAAAAAGGAGAGAGAGAGATCACATACATGTACTCTCCTGGAACAGAGGAGTACTCTTCTCAAATGAAGAGAGAGAGCCCATACCCTCTTGTGAGACTTGAGAGTTTTCATGTGAGACTTGAGAGCACTTTCTTTGATGCTGGAAATATAGAATATCTTCTCACATGGCTTATAAATCGCTTTTGTCTCCCTTCAACACTTTCACCCAACCACTATAAAGCGGTTCACCTTCCCATTTGCTATTGTATACACAGCTCATGGTAGGTCAAGTGTGAGCTAGGTCAGCCATTTGCATTGTCTGTCCAATTACAGTGCCACCTATGCAAAGGGACACAACTCCTTCCAATAAATACCAGTGTCATGTACTAATTCACCAACTCAATTTTATCATATTACGCTCTTTTAAAAATTAAAAAAATGTAATCTTGCTCTTCTTTTTTAACTTACCTTTTAGCAATATGGTTTTGACAGCACTGATAAAATTCACGAAGGTTTTGAAGAAATTCAAGTAGTCTTTTCAGAAATTCAAGCACTTTTCAAAAACAAACCCACATTTTTGAAATTCAAGGACTTTTCAAGGCTGTGTGAACCCTGGTTTCAAATTTGATAAAAATCAGATCAGCGATATGGCTTTCAGAACGGTAACAACCCCAGCCAATCAAAATACAAGATCACATCATTAAAATGCTTGGATGTCACTCATTACTGAATTCGTCCAAGATATTAACCCTTTACCTCGCATAAACGCTTTTGGACGCCTCTACCTCATTTCAATGGAAGCACATTTTGATGCTTCAATATGATTCACACACAACTGCATGTGGACACCCATGCACCAACTGCATAAAAGCCATTTGCAATCCTGCAGACCATACCTTGAATACATGCCTAATAGCTGCCATTCAGACCACCTCGGCTATTTATGAAACAAGGATTTGACATTGAAATTGAAAATACATTAAACTATTTTTTTATCTGCAGCTTCTCCATCAATCCTATGGTCAATCCAATTGTAGAAATAGCCAAGGTGGTCCAAATCGATTGCAGCTTCTAATTTATGAAGAAATTTCCTGCAAACAAAATACATAATTTTTCTGTAAATTACTGTGCAGTCATACATCCGAGGCATATTTATGTCCCACAGAAATAGCCGAGGTCGTCCAAATGCATAGAAGCACATTTCAATGCATACAGTAAACATCTGCCATTTTTAGCTAATTTTCATAGCGTCCCTTCAGGGGAGGAAAATTATGGTGATATCACATCACATAGTTGCTATTTAATATAAAGTTGTAATCTGCTGTTAAAAATAGTAAATGGGTCTGATTCTCCCTTATCCAAAATGGAGACCAGAGACTTCATTTAGCACTTTCTAGAGTTTGGATGATTAAAATTATGACTGTGAAAGTCAGATAGCAGGCTAAAATACTGAAAGAGGCAACACTGATTTTGATAATTTATCAGATAAGGATGATTTAGTGATACAGACAATGACAACAAACTTTGATTTAGAGGCTGAAAAAGGTTACAGTTGGTCAGACAACTTCAATGACATGATAGTGAATGAATTCTCTTAGGATTTTAAAAGCATATCAAAAATTCTTCAGTGAAAAATAATTAAGCAGCCATAAAAATCACAATTTACTCTAATACCTTTCTATAGATAATAAATATCTACAAAAGGGTAAAATGGTTAAAGTACACTTAGATCATAGTGACCTTCAGTTCAATTTCAGAAAGTGCAGTTCCAAACCCCATGTAAGTCAATCGCTCTTTGCTAGATCTCTCAATTCATTGTAGTCATTTTTTTTTGTTTTCTTGTTGTTTTTTTTGGGGGGGGGGGAAGTTATATTTCACATGGCAGCCATCATCTCTCCCACTGTAAACAATACTCAAATCGACATAACATGTTGTCCAATAAATGTAATTGTTGCCATTCTTGGTTTTTTCCCTGGGCACAGCTAGGAATCTGAATATTCCTTTTACACTTCTGTGCTGATTTTTTAAACTTTTTAAGAGGCTGATGGTCCCTTCTGCCTTAAGTGTTTCATTTGTTGGATAACATTTCTAGATATTGCAATTTATAACATAAAAGCAAAAACTTAAATATGCAGGCATTTTGCATGAAAAACATGGGCAAATTAAAACATCTGAGGTACTCATGTAGTTTTGTCTGCTTCACTGACCTATTCCACTGAATCTGATTTGAAAACTCTGGATCCACAGCAAATCCAGACAAACCAATATCTGGATTTGACCATAATAATCATATTTTCATATTTTTTGCTATTATTACATAAGTCTAATATTTCAGACATGCTATAGTAAGACTAACAATCAAATTGTAAGGTTTGGCAGGTCTGTGTCAGTTTACAGTTTAATGGTTGAGACACTACGCTGTATCTGGCCTCAAACTCATTGGTCAAGGGCTTTAACCTTTTTTTCTTTGGATAATATCTCATGTTAATAAAGCCTATAGCAACATTTGCATTATTGGAACATTTGACGGACTAATTTTTACTGAAGTCTTAATTCTCCGCATTTGTTTCCATTGTCTGCATTTTCTGGATCAATACTGCTAGCTGAAGCTGATTGCACAGGCATGTACATGTTTATTATAATGGTCATTTAAAGGCTGTCAGCCAGACTAGTCACATATTATAATGGTCATTTAAAGGCTGTCAGCCAGACTAGTCACATATTATAATGGTCATTCAAAGGCTCTCAGCCAGACTAGTCACATATTATAATGGTCATTCAAAGGCTCTCAGCCAGACTAGTCACATATTATAATGGTCATTTAAAGGCTCTCAACCAGACTAGTCACATATTATAATGGTCATTCAAAGGCTGTCAGCCAGACTAGTCACATATTATAATGGTCATTTAAAGGCTCTCAACCAGACTAGTCACATATTATAATGGTCATTCAAAGGCTGTCAGCCAGACTAGTCACATATTATAATGGTCATTCAAAGGCTGTCAGCCAGACTAGACACATATTATAATGGTCATTCAAAGGCTGTCAGCCAGACTAGTCACATATTATAATGGTCATTTAAAGGCTCTCAACCAGACTAGTCACATATTATAATGGTCATTCAAAGGCTCTCAGCCAGACTAGTCACATGCATAGATGGCCACTAAATGTAGAAACCGGCAGTCAAACAATCAAAAACTGGATTATGATCTGAATAGCAAAAGAAAAATGTTTTAGCATAAAATGTGGTATATTACATAAAATTATAAAGTGCTGATGTCATTTTAAGTTGTTGCATCACCAGAGGGTAACCAATTGACAATTTTAATGCACTAATTCTGAATTTTTAGTCACAATACATTTTTGCAATAGTTACTTGTCCCTACCTTCATTCTACTCAACACATTTTTACACTATACTACTTGTGCTCTCACTAAAAGTCACAGGTAATGTGACACAAGCTTGATACTAAAATGGATCCAAA
This sequence comes from Margaritifera margaritifera, assembly GCA_029931535.1. Lineage (NCBI taxonomy): Eukaryota > Metazoa > Mollusca > Bivalvia > Unionida > Margaritiferidae > Margaritifera > Margaritifera margaritifera. Next base: position 610,729 of record JAQPZY010001308.1, read on the forward strand.
TAATCAAAATATTATGTTCTGAGTGAAGACAGTAAATTTAAAATTCTTCTCATACTATCCCTAAGATAAATATATAATAAAAGACAAGGTTCGCAACTTGAGAAATTTTGCAGTTTTATACCTAAATTTCTTGAAGGTAATCGTATTTACAGTGACACTTTTCAGTAAGCTTGGGATCATTTTAACGTGGATATAATTTCCTTTTCAACAAGCTGTCACACATCTTTATTATCTAGATCTGTAAGAAGTTAAGTGCCACAGAATATAATGATTTGGTGATTTTTTTGTCTGGTCAGACCATGTTACGGTCGCCACAGGTCACTTGTATTTTCGAGACTGTGTTGAACTAATCGATAATTGATGCACACTAGATGTTAAGCAATGTTGAACTTCGCGCTTGCTAAGGATAGAAAATGCACACATATTTATTCTCAGGGTGTGAATCTTCATCTACTTGGCCTTGGGATGAGTAAGTTTTTGCCTGTTTTCAGATACCAGTCAACTAGTTTTGCCAATTTTATTACAGGTTAATGAGAGTACAGATGAGTCTTTCTAATTATGTATGACTGTGATTTGGTATATTAAACAGAAAAAGGATTATTTTATACTTTATAATATTTTTAACTTCTCAACATATTCTATTCTTAACTCCTCAAATCATTTTAAAGGCAAAAATATGTACCCATACAACCGTGAAAGTTATATATTAATCAGATATCTAATTTCTGTATCATAACCAATTCAATCTGATCATCATGCATCAAACTAATGCATCAAACAACATGAACGAGGCATATCCAGTTTTATCAAGGATCAACATCACAAATGGTGACTTTGTATACTCTGAAGTCATCTGTCAACAGAATGTTAGTTAATTATATTCTCCTATTTTTCCTCTTTACAAACTTAGTAACAACCCTCTCTGCATCAAAGTCTTCAACTGATGGACCTTGTGATTTAACAGTTTACCAATACATCTAATATAACAAAATTATTCCATCTTGAGTAATTCCAAAGCACGAAATAAATCACTAAGCGTAAGGTCCAGTAAATTCTTACTGCATGATACATTAATTAAAACACCATAATTTTTTAATGTTTCACTGATTGAAGCAAATTAATTGCCAATAAAACACAATTTAAGTTTGTCCACTCTGACAACTGGCTGCCACATTTTCCCAGTTTTGTCTAACTGATTATAATTTCATGGGCAATCAAACAAAAGCCAATACTTGATCAAAAGTTAATCCAATAAAATCATAATTGATTCCCTCTTCCTCTAACTATCATAAATGTCAACGATACCGTAATCACGGTAAGTCTTGGGACACCATAAGTCTTGGGACACCCTTAATTTTTTTCAAAAGTAATTTTTTTATGACCTATAAAAGTTGGGACACGAAGTTAAAGCAATTTTTTCATGTACTATAAGTCTTGGGACACCTAAAACATTTTTTTTTCTACTGATCGATTGGCATATTTTATCAATCGTAACCTCGTGTAAAATAAACAGGACTTCGTGGTTGTTAAGGGACTCTCATTATGAATTATTACATGGATATATTATAAATTATTACAATTTGTTTGAAGAGTCAATAAATATATTGAATTTTCTCTGCTTTCTTATTATTTCTAATAAATTAAAATATGTATAATTTAATCAGACGATGACAAGAACTGAGCATTAGCGGTATGTTACACCCATTCAACAATAACTTTTCCCTATTGTGCCCTAGTTTACTATTGTCAGTTTATGCATTATTGCATTAAAATTGTCGAAAGTCACCTGTAATTATTGGGGAGTTTTTTTCCCTGAAAATGGAAATACCTAAATCACTACAATGTGATACCAGGATGAGAACAATGAAAATGGTGTTTATTTCAACTCTAGCATTTATTGTACGCATGTTTACATCATGGCGTCACCACGTGCACATTGAAGATTTTACTTGTGATGAATGAAGTACATACATTTAATTCGAATCATAGGCACCACTGCACTAAAGTTAAATAATATCTTTAAAATGCGATAAAGAAGTTTAAGAACTAATCCGTTGTAGTTTGCTTTGATGTAAGCGACCTTAAATAAGTCATGTTTACTCAGTTACGGTAATCGTGCTAATATTACGCAGTAGAAGCCAATCATATATCAAAGTACCAGCATTGCCGCCGGACAAAATTCCTCTTTACCCAAGCCAATTTCAGGGTTTGAACAATTAGCTGGCCTGGATGGCTGTCAGAAAACAAAAGACAAATCCGCCAATTATAAACAAAGGAGACGCCAAAACAACCAGCTTGCCAAAATCAAAAGTTGAATGAATAATGCTTGGAAAATTATCATTTTGTGAAGCCGAAACACTAAACTAAAATGGATCAATGATGCTCTTAATTGATCTATATTCAGAATTTTAACATATATTATATATGACAAGTTATTTGAATTTATGCTGGTTATGTGCTTTATAAAATTAAACACGCGTGCCTTTTCATATAGATTACATCAGTTTGTAGGATCGCTTATACCACTGAAAAACAGTAACTGTTGAACGCGTGAATACAAATAAATTAAACAGCAATGAACGTGTAGCTGAAATGTAATCTGGAAGAATGCGATATGGTAAAAATGATGAATAAAGCAAAATCTGCATCGAATATTTTTGGGTATAAACGAGGATATAAGTGACGCCAAGTACGATTTGCACTGTGTAAGTACTGTACAGGTGTTCCAGTAAATGTAAGCGGCCCGTGAATTATGAAGTCTTTATTTACCTTTATTTTAAATCATGTTGGAGAAATCGGAAAATATGCACATGCAAAATAATAACATAAACAATCATAGTAGTGTATAACAGTTTATTGACGAAAGACGTGGTAATTGAACGAGCTGGTCACTGCTGTGTGACGTATGGCGATCTTCCCAATTTTGTCTTTACATTTTTTTTTGTGTCTACAAGTTTTGGGACACCGAAAATATCATATATTTTTAAAGGCATATAAGTCTTGGGACACGAAAAAAAATTATTATTTTTTCGTGTCCCAAGACTTACCGTGATTACGGTAATCTCTAAACAATCTAACTTTGATTCAGTTATGTACACCTAAGCATGACATCAGTGACCTGTTAACGCCAGCCAGTTTGTATTGATTTTACATAGGTGCGATATCAGTGGCTGATAAGCTGTAAACAGTAGTCTAGCAAGTGTCGATCACTGGCGCATACAGTAAATTTGTTATGGACAGCATGTGTTCAGCAGGAAATTATGAAAGAGGTGAATCAAGGGTAATTAAGACAGATGCTCCAGCCCAAATCAATGTGCATTACAAAAGAGCACAGGTTGGAATTTCCATGCATCAGAAATGGATCACGTTTAAATTCCAAACATCAAAACCCAAGGGTATGCATTTATTGAGAACCCTGTACATGTGCAAAGAAGCATTTGATACAAAAGACACACCTACACACTGTTACCTGTACGTTAAATCATCCTAAATTAACAGTTTTTATAAAACACACAGGATACACACAAAGAATAAAACCTACCTTTGTAATTTTTGGATCCCTGGCCAAACAAACACTCGTCCTCCTGGGATGAACAATGATCGAGAGTGGCAACATCCTGAAAAAAAAATATATGGATGATTAATTTTAAAAATTCTAGCATATAGGCTTTTTTTAAAAAGGATCAAACATAATGAAATTAAGATTTACTGTGGATTAAAACCAAATTGTACAACTAAATATGAACCCAGCCACCTCAGGGATTTCCTCAGCCATATTTGGTGCTATGGTGTTTCAATCTCTAAATTTCTGAGGACTCTTCTTAACCACCCAAGTTCTCTGAAGGATTTTCAAACTGTGAGTCCACAGTCAAGTCCATCCACAAAGTTTTGTAAAAATCTGTACACCCAGTTTTGACAACTGAGGGTCCATTATAGCTACATCCCTCCCCAAAGTTTTGCTAAAATATGTTTACTCAGTTTTGACAACTGAGAGTCCACAGCCATGTCACTCCACATAATTTTGTGAAAATATGAACACCCAGTTTTCACAGAGTCGAGTCACATTCCTCCACAAAGTTGTGTAAAAATCTGTACACCCAGTTTTTACAAATGAGAGTCCAGAACCACAAATTTGAAGTCCGTAAAGCAGGGATTCTTACTAACGAGCACTGTATGTCCTAAATTTGTCACCATTCCCTTAAAATCAAACCAAGTGCCTACGATTTTAAAACTTAAAAAGTAACTGCAATAACTGTATCAGTATGATATAATTGTTTAGACAGGTTAAGCAAACTTGGACACAGGATTTGAAAGGTTATTGTCAGGAGTGGATTATTACACTGCCAGGGACATGTACATGTATAGGCCTTTTGGAATAGAGATGTTACCTCCCACTTACTGGGAGTTCGTTATTGTCAAGTCACATGCGTAGGACAAGAGACCCAACTTTCAGACAGCACTGACTAGCATGCTAAACTGATTATAAACATAACTTGTAAATGTTTAATCCTAAGCTATTGGCCATGCTGTCAAATCAGCAACAATGTTGTTTCCTTATTCTGTAAATTGATCAAAGTTTATTCCAACTTTTTAACAAGGGGTCACAGATGCTTTTCTATTAGACTGGAACAATAAATTACAAAATTCTAGTAAAATGTCACCATACAGTGTATAAACATATTAAAACTGAGCTCAGCATCGAAGATTATTTCAAATTCTAGCGTAACCATAAACGTAGATCAGCCTTGAAAAATCTTCAAATTGTCTTCTCATAATCTCAGAACTAAAACTGGAAAATATGGAAACAATTGAATCAATAGAAGTGAAAGATATTTTATGCTATGTGACAACCATGATATTGAAGATGAAAATCATGTTTTTTAACTGTGTCCAGTATATACAAACTTATGTGTAAACTTAAACCGTACTTCTGGAACAAACCATCCATGTACATGTACAAGTGCATTCAATTTTTAACTTCTAGTAATAAGAAAATAATAGGTGTATCAGCTAAATTTGTTTATGAAGCATTTAAAATAAGAGATATTTATAAAAAAGGATGGTCGTGACAAAGTGTACAAAATATCTATAAGTTTATCGATTTTTTAACAAATTAGGGCAACATTTCCTCTCAACATACTGTATATTCTCTATTTTTTCCCAGTACTAAACTTTCCAGTGTCCAAATCCAAATAAATCATATGTTAAAAATACTTTAAAACAGACAGGAACTACTTTCATAATAATTGTGAGTCCTTTCAGGTGATAAATTTTCGTATCTCTATTTTCTCAATCACTTCACCCTATTTAGACAAAAGGAAGAAGTCACTTCACATGAAATTCTTAGTCTAGCGTGACCCTTGTATAAATATCGAGACTGCACAAAAATACTTAAATTTTTCTTCAACTGCATACAATGGGAATGAGAAAACTTAACTTGTCATCTTGCACTCCTATATATAAGAAGCAGAATCTTACAGCTTTTGTATTTTTCAAATCATCTGATGTCAGTGATGCTGTTCACACACACAGTGAGGTGCAGAACTAGCCATCTACTCAACAATTTAAGAAAACTAATAGTCATCATGTTGGAGGTCTGATCAGCACCAATTTCATTTAGGACCAACTAAATATCATAAGAAGTCTTTTAATGCAAACTGCATGTCTACATGACTATCTGCTCAGGAGAATTAGCAGTACCAAGATCTTCAAGCTGGCTACCATGGAAATCATTCTGGAGATCAGATTGGCACCATTTTCATTTAGGACCAACTACATATCATGAAAAGTCTTTTAACAGAATCCACATGTCATTAGAACTATCCATTCAGGAGAAGAGATACAAAAAAAAATCAAGATATCACCACACCTCTATGATGGTTACATTGTAGGTCTAATTGGCACCATTTTCATTTAAAAATTTAAAACAAACTTTATATCATAATAACTGCCACAAGAAGTATCTTGGTGACAAAAAAAAACAACACATCACTATGGCCACCCATTTAAAGTAGTGATAAGATTTTCATGCTGGTCGCAGTGGCGCCAGAATTGGAGGTCTGATCAGAACCAGCTTCATTTGGAGGATTAGCAATAACAAGATTGGACATCAGATCAGTACCATTTTCATTTAGGACCAACTAGACATTATAAATCTTCTGGTGAAAACCCCATGGCAATATTACTTTCATCCAGAAGCAGTAGCAAAAACAAGATTTTCACGATGGCCACTGTGGCTGCCATACTGGACATAAGATCGGCCCCGTTTAAGACCAAGAAATCTTTCAGTGAAAACCCCATGTTGATATGAGCATCCATTCAGGAGGAGCAGCAATAACAAAATTTTTAAGATGGCCACTGCTGCAGCCATATTTAGGCCCAACTAGACATCATAAGAAGTATTTAGTGAAAACCCAATGTTAATAAAATGATAAGTCAAGCCAAAAGAGCACACTACAAAAAAGTGCTGGATGAAAACAGAAACAACCCTAAAGCTATTTGGAGGTTTTTTACCGAGTTTGGTGCAAGGAACTGTAAGAGTAAAACTGAAATTTTCTCATAGAGGGCTTTTATACTGATAATCCAAGTGACATCTCAAATATTTTTAACGACTCTTTTGTTTGAATTGCTGAAAAATTTCAAGACCTAAAATTTCCTCTGATCATCTGGAACTCAAACAGTTTTGTTCTGAAAAACTCCCTAATGACATAAAGTTTGAAATTCCGGATGAGTCATGAATTTGTGTTGAAGTATATTACAAAATTGGATGATTGTAAAGCCACAGGACTTGATACGACTGGATCAAGGCTGCTAAAGGCAGTTGCTCCTGCTATATAGTAGAGAGTATATGTATAGCTTTTTATTTGCAATCACAGTATTAGGTCTAATGAATTTCCACCGACTTGGAAAACTACCAAGGTAACTCCATTGCATAAAGCTGGAACAAAAGATGATGTAAATAACTACAGACCAATCTCCATCCTTCCTTTTTTTCCCAAATTACTAAAAAAACATGTACATGATTATCTTATGAACTATTTGAATACCTGTAATCTTATTCATGATAATCAGTCTGGCTTTCGACAAAATCATTCGTGTGAAACTGCACTCATATCTATGATTGATAAATGGCTACAAGCATTAGATAAAGGAGAAATGGTTGGCACTATTATGGTTGTTTTCGTAAAGCTTTTGATCTTGTAGACCATGAAATTTTGCTTGAACTGAAAATTTATTAATGTAATGAAAACTCCCATAACTGGTTTAGTTCTTACTTAACTGATAGAGTGCAAAAATTATCTCTAAATGGTCACCTTTCTGAAAGTAAAAATATTAACTGTGGAGTACCACAGAGTTCTATCCTTGGACCTCTGTTATTCATTCTATTTATTAACAACTTACCCTTTAAGATAGGAAATTCAATTTCTTCCATTGACCTCTATACAGATGACATGACACCTTCAGAGTCAAGTAAAACCAAAACTGAACTTGAAATAACTTAAAGATGCTCTTAACAGACTTGAGGTATGGACAAGGAAAACAGTGTGATTATAAATACAGAAAAAAACAAAAGCCCTACTATAGTTACAACAAAAGAAAAAAGAGCAAGGCTAGATAGCAACAAACTCCAAGTTCTATATGAGAATATTAACCTGAATATGATCTCTCATGATAAAATTCTTGGTGAATTTGTAGATAACAATCTATCCTGGTCTATTCACATTAAACATGTTTCAAAAAAGGTTAATTCTTATCTTTTGCTACTTAGAATAATAGAACATTCATTCCTTTTCAGTATAGGGTCATCTTTTATAAAAGTTATATTCAGCCATATTTGGACTATTGTAATTTGGGATAATGCCTCTAATTCAAACATAACAAAACTTTTACATCTCCAAAAGAGGGCTTGCCATTTAATTCTTGATCAATGTATAGACAATTTTCAGGACGCAATGAATTATATAAAAAATTTACCAATATATGAAAGAATATTCTTTAGAAAGGCCAAATTTATATATGAAGTGTCCAGAAAAGCCATTCCCATCTACCTATGCAATATCTTTCACCAATGAGATGCTGACAGTACTCCAAATTTAAGGTCTTTTAGAAGTAAAAATTGCATTATACCAAAGCTAAAGAAGGAATTGTTTAAAAACAGCTTACAATATACTGATCCACTGGAATAGATGGGAAATATACTGACAGCTCAACTGAGAACCTGTCCGAACATGGATAGAAGAAGCAATCATGATAAAAAGTTTTCTGGTTTGATTGATTTGCAGTCAGCTACTGGAGCCTTGGTATTTGCTGAAAAACCTGCAATTTAAACATCACACCATGCTGTGGCTGATATAGAAAAGGCCCTAGCAATTGTTGTTGGGAAGAGATGCTATCCAGAATCCAAATCAGTCCATTTATTGGCCTCATGTTTGATGACTCTCTTGATGTGGTTATAAATTAAAAAAAACAAAACTCTTCTATTCTGCAAAGTTGCATTAAATGGCACTGACAGAATTGATTTTTATTAAAGTATTATTGTTCAACATGGTAAAGCTGATAAAATTTTCAAGCTTTCTCACAATGTCTGATTGCAAACAATATTCCCTTATCTAAAGTAGCAGGCTTAGGAACATATATATGGTGCTGCAGTTATGCTAGGGACCAAAGGAGTAGTGAAGAAATTTGAGAGAGTTGCATACCATTCTTATTCGTGTTTGATGTGCTGCTCACAGACTAGCCTTGATATCTTTCTAGGCAGGCAAACCTATTCCTGAACTTCAGTAAATGCAGAATAATATGAACAGGATTTACAATTACTTCACTACTCAGCCTAAAGACACAAAAGAGTAAAGGAAATGTAGAATATAATGCATGGCTATGTGAAACGTTGTAAAAAAAACTAATCGGGTCAGATTGCTCAGTTTAAAACTGTACATGACACGTTGCAATATCCATGGAAAAAGATGCCAATGACGACATAATTTCTGCAACTAAAGCAAAAGGTTTTCTAAAGAGATTTAGGTCTTTTGTTTTTATTGCTTGTCTGTCCATACTCAAAGATGTGTTTGGTATTTTAACAAGAGCTAGCATGTTTTTTTATAAAGAAATCCTTTATGTCTCCCAGGTACAGTCAATCATCACAGCTGTCAGAGGACAGCTTGTTGATCTGCAGGAAATGAATTTCTGCAGGTGTCCAAAATGTCATACATCAGGTAGCTACTGTTGGTTCCTACAAAGGCATTTCTATTACTGTTAATAATGAAAAAAAAAGAAAAAAAAAAAAATATCCCTGGCCATTTCTTGCAAATGCTGTACAGAAACTTGCCAATAGATTTGAAAAATAGCAGATGAAAACTTTACTAGATTTTAACATCTTATTAAACCCCATTCTGCTGCAGGAATACAGGCCCATGGTATTCAGGAATTGGAAAATATCCTTACAAGTGTTTGGTGTGGGTCAGAACCCTCTAACTGATCTAACTGATACCAGAAGCTCCTTTCTCCAGTACATATATGTGGTTAATACACACACAGCTATGACTGTTTGGGATTTTTGCATTAATGTGCACCAAAATTTCGAGAATACCTTTCCCTCCTTTACCACAATGGCTGAATTGTTCATTATTGTGCCCCTGACAAGTGTACCTTGTGAGAAAAGATTTTTCACAGAAAAAAGGGCACACATTAATGCATGAAAAAGATTGAGACCAGAGAGTAGAGAATAAAATGCCCATTTGTCAGGCAGAATGAATGCCACATTTTGAGGCAGCTAAGCCGAACTTACAGTGTAGGGTACTAAGGATTGAATATAGACCAAAACTTTGTTCTAAATAAAGGTTCAAATGCATTTCATTATTTTCTTTCATTTATATTACAATGTCATAAATGGTGATTTCTTTTATTTGTAAGCATTATCTGCTACCCTCCAGTTTACAAGTCTATCATGGGAAAAATTATGACAAAAACAAGTGCAGTTCTTCAACATTGATTTAATTATCAAATCAACAGCAAGTTAATACATTAATTCATCTAAACAGTAGCAATATCTGAATTCAATCTAGACAGAGTTAAATCATTATTTAAGATCAAAACAGTTGATTTTTGTGGTATGTTACTGCACCCCCTCCCTCATTTTTCCATATACCCCCAGAGGGTAAAATTTACCCTAGATCTTGAATGTGAGGTGGAATACTGAAGCTCTTTTGGCATATGACCAGTAGAGCTCAAAATTTAAGTAGCTTGTCCTTGTGGCCACAGTTAAAATGTTACAAGCTTATGAAAGCAAATCCGAAATCCGAGGACCAGCACATGTTTCAAAGGAACATGCATTGAAACTGTCGATTCTTGTATGATTTGATTGATGGGTACATTTGTACAGCACCTTGTCTGACAACAATTCCTGTTAGGGGACTGTCCTTTTACCCTTGTGGTGGGGGTGGATGGAGGGAAGAAGGGGTCCTGGTTTTTTGTTTTTCAACCAGGATTCATTTTTTGTTTTATATTAGGATATTTTTTTTTCCAATTAATATAATGGATAGAATGAGTTCTTTCTTTTTAATAAAAATCAGAGCACAAGTACTATTTTCCACCCATTCTTACGTCGATTAAATGGTCACTCCCTTAAACAAACCTCCAATTTTCATGGATTATCCATTTAATATTTGTATCCTTCAAACATATCAATATTTACCTTTAAAAAAGATCAGAATAAATACATCAAACTTTCACCTGAAGGTAGAAACAGATGCTGCCACTAAAGGGTGCTGGCGATTTTTATGAATATTGTTTCAAAATGGCAACCTCATTACATCTGGTATTTTCTCCATTTTCACATGTAAAAATGTGACTTATTTGGCGGTAATAAACATCAACTAAATTTTTCACAAAGCAGAAAAAGGAAGAAAACAACCATATATGCTCATCTACATCTGTTTTATAAACACTTTGGAGTTGTTTTTACACAAATAAGGGTGAAATGCGTGAATATTTGTAAAACCCCCAAATTATGTATATTTTAAAGATGACACAAGACTGCAAGAATGGAAACTCTCCATGGCATGTGCCTACATGCAAAATGTAAACAAAAAATTAAAAAAGATGACAGTATGACACAAGTTGGGCTCAAAAGCTCACTAAAACTTTGTTTCCTGAAAATGATAGGTCAAGAATTTGAAAAGTGACAAAAGACCAATATTAAAAATGGTGGTTGAAGCATGTGTTGCAATGATTACTGTGAATTTATTTCAAAGATATCATAAAGTGCAGTTCATTATGAAATCTACATATCAAATTATGCAGAAACATTCCATTCAGATATATCGTAGGGACAGACCATTTAATTTTCAAGGGGTGGTCTTAGGATTTTCGATCAAGTCCGGTTATTTTTTTAACTCAAGAGAATTATATTTTTAAAACTAATATAGTATATATAATAGGGTTTTTTTTCTCCATAAATCAGAACAAAACTCTTTTTAAGCTATTTGAGAGCCAGAACTTTTTTATAACCATTTCAGCCCTCACTTTTCAAAGAAAATTAAATGGTCAGTCCCTTATAATTCTCGAGAAGTCATATCTGGTTGCTACTGAAGGTAATACATTATACAGTATTTTGTTCAGCTCAGCATCGTGAATGATTTTCGAGTCGGTAGCTCAATGGATTTTTACGTGAAATTCTCGGAATGTAGATAAAATTACTGAATTCGCATTATGTACAAATGATTTAAATATGGTTAGTATCAACATGCAGTGCAACACCACTTATTCGATACATGCTGAAATAGAATGACCTGTTCACATGCAATTTCTTTGATACCACCACGACCTGTTAAGAATCAATTATTTCTAAAGAAGCAATCAGCTTTCATATCCTGCTACTTTCGGTCATATTGTATTTGTCACCCTTGTAATTTCATAGAAGTTGCATACCTATATATGTACTTAAAACATGTCAGACAATGTGCTTCTTTCAGGGAAGTGCTTTTCTTTGAATCTAAATAAATATTTTATTACTCATTAGACAAATCATATCATAAACAAACATCATATAGAAATATTAAAGTTTAAATAAAACAAGATGATGCAGACAATACCTGTTTACCTGTAGCAAGCAACGACTCCTATAACCACTCAGTCCTGTATCAAAAATGGAGTCTTCCACAACTCCAGGACCAGCATGGTGGACTACATGTACACTGGAGACACTTTTTCAGCTTGTACCACTGCTTTCCAAAATGGCTAGTAATAATATATTCTTACATTGTGAAGAAGAAGTTACACAGAGATAAAATACAATCCAATGTGATGGCTGCAATAAGTAGCAACATAGAACTTGTGCTACTGGGATCTTATTAGAAGACTACAGACTGGCTGTAAGGGGACAACTCAATTTACACTGGATATGCCATAATTGTAATTCTGTGGATGTCAGCACAACTGAAATTGGTGAACCCTTATTAGCAAGTAGCAGATTAAACACTGAGAACACTGATGATTTGGAAACTGACATGAGGCTATATGATGGATCTTCTACTATAGCGATTACTACTGATCCACTTTTATTCACCACACTGATCTGTTGTTGATGTTGAACATGACCAAGCAGTGGACTTAGAGGAGGATGAACCCTCATATTTAGATGCAAGACTGTCCATAGGAGCCTCCGATTTGGATGCTATTTGTGATTTTTTGGTAACTTAAGAAATTGTAGCTCAGTCATCAGAAAGAATGAAAGATAAGTTAGTCGACCGCAACGGCTTTTCATACAATGCTAAGTGCAAAAATAGTTCTACTACATACTGGCAATGTGTAGTAAGAAACATGCACAACAAGTGTAAAGCTACAGTTTTAGAGAGAGGTGCTGGTAATGTTGAGCCAGGAACATACGGACATTGTCATCCCATAAAACCTTTTATGAAGACAGTTCATAAATAAAATGGATAAGTAAAAAAAATAATTTTATAAATGAAGTCTGCAAGCAAAATTGTTTAATTATTGGGACAAGTTTAACGGCAGAAACATGACCGTTTCCCAATTCTTGTCTGCCTGGGCCTGTTTTTTAGTAATTTGATTGCCACCCCTACTCGTTAAAAACGATGCTGAGTGATGTCATTGCCTCAATTCAACTACATAAACGGGGGAAAAACTGCCACTGTACATGCTGATTAGCCTTTTGTTGTCTGCTTGGTATATCTTAGTAGATATATGTATATATTTAGTCGTTTTATTGTATTGCATTCCAGGTTGCAACATGACCCGTTTATACAGTGACAGAAAACGAAGTCAAATGTAACGTTGCTAATCAAAGCACTGGGCCTACTCAAGAGCAAAACTATGAGCTAAAAGTGCGATGGGAGAGGAATTGTTGTAAATCTCTTTCTTACCCGAAACAACCATAACTTCGTTCGGGCCACAGGTTTCGAAGCCCATTTTGACGAAAAATAAACAAGGAAATGTATGCTAAATGGCCGTCCTTGTTTCCCCGTGACTGAGTCGGAGTAAATAATTTCCTTCGATTTCATTGGTCAATAAAGTGGCTGATAGTAATTTCGGCTCAAAACCAGTTCGTCCCAGGTCGATTGATCGGTCGGGTCGATTCGGCTGGGTCGTTTCGGCCCACATACGTTTTATTAGGGAAATACTGTGCTAGTTTAATAACGATGTTTTTATTGGAATATTATAACGTTAAGAAGAAAAAAAATGTCAGTGATGATAGTGACATATCAGCTGATTATGTATTTTTTGTTAAAATAAAAACAACTTAAATTAAAAGTGGCTGATTCGAACCAGGCTTATTCAGACCAAATTACGGGCTGATTCGAACCAAAAGCCAGGCTGATTCGGACCATATTACGGGCTGATTCTGACCATGTGAAATATTATTGAACTTCGTCTCAGATCTAAATGTGACATATACAGTTGTTTAAAATATGATATTTCTCATTATTCCCAAGTACGTTGAGCAGTTCAAAACTGCATTTATGGAAGCAAAACCCCCAATTTTACGCGAGATGTTGGCGTTGTTCTGTATACAAATCAAATGAAATAATGTAAAACCGTTTATCTTGCATTGCCAATTTAATAGTGAAATAAATGAAATAGTTAACTTTATTTTACTGAGAAAAAAATTAAAATACTAACAGTGAAAAAAAATTGTGAAAACAGTGCCCATGCAGTACGTTACGTTATTTGGATTAAAGTCGCATATCGCCTATTAACATTCGCGACTCGTTAAATTGTGCGCTTTTGCGCACTACTTAATTTATGCGGTTTCCTGCAATTTTCTCAATTAAACCATGCTTCCAAAGCAAGCAGCAGGAAGAAAGAGCGCCCCGGTTGCCACCATCCATCCATCCGTCCGTCCGCCTTCGCCAACAGCTGTTACCTTGTTTTATTATGTCCAATCTATGTCCAGTTTCCTATTTCCATTTGGGCTGTCCCTATCCTAACGCCAAAGATGTGAAAGTCACATATCCGAGTCAATTGTTCCTAAGTTGTGAATTTTCCTATTAAATAGCTTTCTGTTTTTTTGTGCACTGTGCGTGCTTGTACGTTTTCCGAAAAAAGTACCAATGATGGTGGCTTAAAGTAGCCTGTTAATTTGGTGATCTTCATTCGGGATTCGCGACGCCGTTAGTTGTTTCACCAGCATACCAATCAGTGTTTTCAGGGCCATACAGTTTTCACCAAAAGAGGGCTCTCGGGGGTCAGAATGAGAGCCCAGGTTAGAAAAATTTACATATAATTTGCCACACAAAAAATAAAAAATAAAAAAAAATAAAATTAAATTAAAAAAAATAAAAAATAAAAATAAAAAAAAAATTAATAATAAAAAAAAAAAAAAAAAAAAATTACCTTTAGGCATAAGTTGCCTTTTGTTACTTTTGTGATCTCAGTTTGGTGATTGTAGGCATATGTGGCCAATGCCAAAGTTTAAAAATTGCATACTTATTACCAATCAGTTAGTTTGCAAAGATGACCTTTACTACCGATCAGTGAAAGTTGTTTTTCTAAATTGAGATCTTATGTGGCAAATGTAAGATCCCTAGCCCTTAAAAGGGCCGTTTTTTGCGGCAGACTGTATTCCCTGCTTTGGAGATCTTGGTATACGCATTTTTCTGCACTGACGGCCCATGCAGTAACATTTTCTCATCTACAGTATATATATTGGTCTGAGTATGTTAATGCTTTTGTTAGATTTATGTAGAATCTATCTTTATACTGTATATTGCACTATATACTGATAGTCCTAACACATATAATAAAAATGAAAATGGGATCCTGTCAGATTTATGATTTAATTTAATACAATATCATACGTCTATATTCTTCTGGTCTTGTGCACCTCATATCAATTACAATAACGAAAATAATACCTTAACCGAAAATGGTGGTGTTATCTCTTTAGAGAGATTAAATATATATTAGTAATCTTTGTTTAAAGCACCGTAGTTATTTGTTTTCTCAGAAATCTTAATGTATAATTTAATTTTATGTAAATTACTCACACTGAATTGATTGATGCCGCTGTAATTAAACATCATATTATGACTGTCTGTATAATATTTTGTTTGATATTAACTTAAAGAGACCGCAACTAATTGCGCATTTCATTAGTTGTCAAATTATGGATCAAAGATGACATTTTCACGTTTTTGTAAAGGAACGATAACTGTTACAAACCTTACATACGGGTGGCCTGTAGTCTTTCTTTCAAAACGGATTAGTGACATTGTCTTCCTTTATTTGTATTTATGACTTTGATTTATGTTGATTGCAATGGTCCTAAACCCTTGGATATTAACTTAAAGAGACCGCAACTAATTAAGGATAAAAAAGATGACAGTTTGTGTAAATGAAAGATGTATGTTACAGAAAAAAATAGAACATAACAAAACTTTATTGGAAAAATAATTATACTCAGGTCATACATATAGGCACAGAAATCAAGTACAATGAATGTTCTATTATATGAGAAACCATAATGGTCTATTAAGTAGGGAAGAGACAGAAAAAAATCAGAGAGAGAGAGAGAGCATGGATTATCGAGGTCATGGAATTCGTCACCCAAAACGTTATTCTGACATTCGATACATTTTCTTTTTGTTCATATGGATTCTTACTACTTCGACCATTAACATGTAATTTATAGATTGACGTCATATATTTAAAGATAGGAAAGTAAAAAAAATATTTTTTTTATTAAATATTCTTCAAATCTGAATACCGGTTTTGAAAAATGTAACAATTTTGTCCTTTGGATTTTTTTATTTTTTTATTCCTAAAGCAGATAACCAATCTTGTTTGTGTTGATCTAAGAGAACGATTTTAATATAAATCCTAGTGCCTCCTTTCCTCATAAAAAATGTTTTGCAATTGCGCCTTTAAAAATAATCACTAATTTTTTCATCAAAATCAAAAGAACTATAACAAATTTATTATATATATATATTATATATAATAATTATTTACTTCTTAAATATGAACAGCAATAAGCATGGAAAATTGCCATAAATATACCCATTGTAATTATAAGGCACACACACCTATGCATTCGGCAACTAATAATATCGAGTGGGATTTTGTCAATCTTTCTTATCTAAGACTCAGTTATAAGATGGAAAGATATAACACTAATTTATAGACTAAAAAAAATCACCATTTTGCATTCAGTTACATACATTAATCAATTTAATAATAAAGCTGATGATAAGAAACAACGAACACTGAAAAACATCTGCTTAACCAAGTTTAATTGAATTAATAAATTTATTAAAAATCAATAAGAGGTACCGTTATTAGTATTTTTTAAATTTAATTTTACTTTACAAAAACAAGGCATATCTGCACATGAGAAGATGTTATTTATTATTCTATTTAATTTTGCACAATACATACATATACATATTTTTTGACTAGATAAATTACACATTCACATTTTCTTTTGCTTAAATGTACATGAACTCTTTATATACTGTCTTTATTTGTGGAGACCTCTTCGACCTCTGGCTATAAAAGCTAGAAAGCCTTCAAGGCGACCCCCATGGTTCTAAAGTTTGGAAATTTTTTTTTTTTATATCTGCATGTGTCCCCCAAAGGTCTGTTGTTGTGGGTATTTCAAAAATAAATAGAATTTTGTAAAAAATTTATTTAAATATATTTTTGATTTGGGTTTCTCTTGATGTTCTTTTGTTTTTGATGGAGTTTACTTGATTGGGTTCCATTCCATGCTCCCCAATTTTTCTACCCCCCTAAAGTTTGTCTATATTTACTTTATGGTCCGTACTCCCCTCCTCAGGCAAAACGCCTTGTGGCTGGTTTCCTTTCCATGTATCCCCTTTTTAGTGAGTCTTTGCTAGGGACTCTTTTTGTCCAGTGTGTGCTATGCGTTTGTGCTATATTTTTTGTTTGTTGCGGTATATGTTGTTTTCGTGTATGGACAGCTCATATAGATCATATCGTTTGAGTTATTATTTACTTTTATAGAAAAAAAACAGTAAAAGGTTGTTTTTGTTGTTGTTATTGTTGTTGTTCTGTTTCCGGTATCTTCTTTTCTTGATTTCTGCTTCCGCTTCATCTGGGGTTCTTTCTTCCTTGGTTATGTTGTAGTTCTCTCTCTTTCTCAGGGAAAAAAAAAATTACTGTTGTTTTATGAGTGCGTGCTCTGCGTTTTTTTATAGTTTCTCTCCTTCCTGTTTGGAGGGCTGTCCCTCCTTGCACGTACAGGGGAGGTGCCTTTATTTCTTTTTATGTGTCTCTCTTACATACTGTCTATATCAAAGTATAGTGGACCGAAACGACCCACATATTCGGGCCAAACCGACCCAGTTGACATAGAGGGCCGAAACAACCCAACCGAATCGACCCGGGACGAACTGGTCTTGGTCCGAAATGACCCGAGCCAATAAAGTAGCGTCTCTTCAAACAGCTGAATAGGTCGCAGGTCACTTTGACCCCTTACAGTATATGCAAACTATGTAAGAATGTAAAATTGAATAAAAAAAATTTTTTTAACTAAAGCTGACTTACTTTTATTTCTTATTGCTTAGTGTGCAATAATAAATTTCTTACTGAGCATTTAGCAGGCTATACTCCTCGCAGTGTGTTATGACTACAGTATAAATCGTGGCCGAGACAATTGGTACGGCCGCCGTGCACCTTAACTGGGAAAGACTATTCGCACGGCCGCCGTGTGTATAATTTACGTAAGGTTATTTATTCAATCGGCTGCCGCGCACATGATATGCGAAACGTACTCGTATTTGCTACTGATTAACTTTAATTCCATATTTGCAAGTTATTGTTGTTAAAACTTGTACAGTGCTATACTCCTTCACCTCCAGTAGAAATAGAAATTTTCGAATAAATACTGAGTGAATCTCCTGGGTGGAAAACTCCAGTATTATCACCCAATCGATGAACTTTTTCCGTTATTCACTCAGAACAAACAAATTTTCTTGTTATTTTATGCTCAAACCAGTTGGCTAGCTAAATTGTTTTAAGAGTTTTAAAGTAGCAGATTCTTAGGTAATGTCCAGTGTTCTCCAGAGGGCCTTTTACCGTAGCGGGTCCACTACGCTATCGTTTCAAACTCCGATAACCCCCGACGCTTAGAACCTGCCGCTACGCTATGCTCTTGTGCCGCTACGCTTTGATGTTTCCCACTACCCTTATAAAATTAATCTGTTAAACAAACATCCTGTCACCTAATTCAAAGCCCCACTCAAATGACACCTGTTCTTACCTCTTCTGGGGTATTTTATTAAGATAATCCAGGATAATTGCTCACTCACTTAACCATTATTCTTTGTATCTGGCTTGCATGACCGCCGGTTCGCGACTTTTGGTGAGGGTTTCGTCTGCACCTAGTCACGTGATTGGCCAGCAACAATGGAGTCTACTGGTAGTGTGTTATATATATGTCAGTCGTTTTCATTAACAGCCAAAGCAGTTACACCGATTAAATTAAAAATTATTGTGAAAATCGATACTGATACTTGCGAAGGAAAGTTGTTGACGAAAAAAATTTCTGGAAAGTCGGTGCGAATTATACTCACGGATCGCTCACCAGCGATCTGTGAAAAAATTTAAAACCATTGCAGTACATGTAGATTACAGGAACCCTGATACGCTGGTTAGCTATTAGAGGTAGTTTCTGAATTGTATTCTACTGTATTTATCTTTCTTTCTTTCTTTCGTTTAAATATATCTCACCTTCTGAATATTTAAACAAACTTGTTGTTTGTTTGAATGTTAGTTTACATGTACCTTATTTGAAGGAATTTTGAATGAACCTTGTGGTCATTTAAAAGCCAGCAATTATTGAATATTGAAATTTTTGAATGAACAATTTGTCTATTTAAATGTTTCGCATTGTTAAATGAACATTTGATGGTTTAGATGTCCGTTTTATTGTGAATGTAAACCAAAACAAATTTATATTAGTGTAAAGAGTGGATTATTGAAAGTGTCATATAAACTATAGTTTAATTTATAAAAATAAAAGCATAAATGGGGAAAAAATTGGAAGAATACTTCCAAACCCAAATAGATACCAACCATGGCAATAGAGTCCTCTTGGCACACAGGAATGCTGGGTGCCAAATGCTGGACTGCCAAGATTGGCAGGAAATGGAAAGGTCAAGACCAGCAGAAGTTCTGCAGGAACTGGTAAAAAAAGGAGTACCTGTGGAGGCAATAGGTTGCCTACAAAATGGGGGGAGAGGGCGTTTCTACCTGTATGCCGTAGGAAGCATTCCTATTTTACCAGAAGGGGAATTCAGAATTAAGGGGAAAACAATGAAAGTAGTCAGGGCACCCCCTATAGAAAGGAACATAGAAACGAAGACGGTGGAGGTACATTTTACTGGACTCCCGTTGGAGATTCCAACTAAGGAACTCACAGAAAAATTGGAATCAAAATTTAAAATCCAAATGCAAAAAGAAAAAAGTGCTACGTATTGGGGTTATCCCAATATAAAAACGGGAGTAAGGGTAGTAGAAGTTGAGACAGAACAAGCCAAAACACTACCTACCTTCTTCTACGTTATGGGTTTTTTGTTGAAATTCTGATACAGGGGGTGTATCCATCACCGACCCTGCACCAGATGTAGGCAAACGGGGCATGTGCCCAGGGATTGTAACAATCCGCCTTTCATACAAGGAACTACATATGCTGCAAAAGCAGCAAACATACCAGACAGTACACCCTCGGGCGACAAGGAAGCCCTAGAGAGCGAAGACCCCGAACCGGAAGGGGACATAAGCAAACCCCAGGGGGAAATAAATGTAGTGGAAAAGCCCTTGGAAGAAACCAACCTAATGGACACAGGTCTTGAATGGGTAGATTTTGAAAACAAGGACAGTTTGCCTTTCGAAACCCAAAATGAGAAAAGAAAACTAAGGAACAAAAAAAAAACATCTGAAGAAACAAAAAAAAGAAATGAAAATGAAGGAAAATAGTACGGCACCGTACTACCAGTTAATAGAGCCGATTTTCAATGAATCGGAAGATGAAATTGAAAAAAACCTGATAGAAGAAGAGGCCGTTGCTCCCAAATCCGGCCCAGTGAGAGGAACTGAAAAGGAAATGGAGGAGCAAACGGCCCAGATAACGTTGCAAGAAGAATACAGTCAGAGTGTGAATGGGACATCTCCATCAACCTCCACACCAAAACAGTTGCATAAAAGGAAGCGACGAATCACTGTATCAGCAGAATGGCCCTCGAGAGAGAGGACTCTGATGAGAAAAAAACTCCGAAAACCCCCAAATCAGGGAGATCTGCCTCCCTGCCGAGAGAGGGTGGGAGTAAAAAAAGAATAACATTAGAGCAGTATAGGGAAAAGTCCCAAACTAAACAAAAACAAAAAAGGGAAACAGAAGTAGAAAGTGACACGGAAATAGAATTAGAGAGTGATCTCAACGTGACACAATAAACCTAAAAATTCCACACAAAAAAAAAAAAAAAAAAAAAAAATTGGAAAGTTTAAAACAAATGTTTTATGGCACCATGGAGGGACAAAACCTCCGTGTGATAACCATAAACATAAATGGAGTAAAGGATAAAGTAGATAAACTAAGAGAAACAACAAAATCATTTGATATAATACTGTTACAGGAAACACATAATATAGATACAAAATTAAAAAGGGAGATAGAGGAAAAACTAAACGGGATATGCTAGAAAATAATAGTAAAAATGAAAGTTGGGCGGGGTTGGCAATAATTTTAAAGAATATAGCTTTAAAAGTAACTTGGGAGGAAATTATAACGGAAAAGAAATTTAAGGGGAGATTAAAGCATATAAAAATAAATGGATGGCATATTTTAAATGTATATGTGCCAGTATCAAATAATATAAAGACAAGTATAACAAAAAAGTTACAATTTATAAATGAATTAACAGAATACATACAAGAATTTTCCATGGAGAATTTTATAATCGGAGGAGATTTTAATTGGGTAACAAATAATTTAGATAGGACGGGGGTATGAAAGGGTAAGAATTAGATGCAAGAAGGGGGGAAATAATTAAAAAATTTATAGATAAAAATGAGATAGAAGATGTATGGAGAAAACTAAATCCTGACAAAATAGAGTATACATATGAATATGGAATCAGACAAGGAAGTTGATTGGATAAATTTTACATATCCAAAACAGAAATAAATAAAGTTTTAATGTGTGAAATTCAAAGGGATAAAATATCTGATCATAATCCAGTTATATTAAATATAAATATTAAATACAGAAATAAATGGGGACAAGGATACTGGAAACTTAACAACTCTATTTTAGTAGAAAGTGAATATACGGACAGAATAGCAGAAATTTTAAATAAGTTTAATACGGAAGGTACAAGGGATATCCTTCAATCATGGGAAGATTTAAAAGTATTGATTAAAAAACTTACGAGGATATACAGTACTACAAAACAAGATAAAATAAGGGGGGTGGAACAGAGGTATAATAATATATGTATAAATAAAGATGCAAGTGAGGAGGAAAAGGATAAATATAGGGAAGAATATGAGAATGTACAAAAATACAAAAAGGCAGGTAATAAAATAAGAGCAGGGAAATTCGATAGTATGTACATAAAAGCAAAAGGAATATACAGGAGGGAGGAAATAAGGAGGGGAAAGGGAAAAAACATGGAAACCCTAAAGAAAAATAATACAATACTTAAAGAAAAGGGAGAAATATTACAAGCAATACATGATTTTTATAAAGATTTGTACACATCGCAAAATATAGGGTATGAAGAAATAAATAGCTATTGTAAAAATGCACAATTTATAAAAATAAATGAAGACCATAGAAATATATGTGAAAATTTTATAACAGCAGAAGAGATTAAGAAAGCTATAGTACAATTAAATAAAGGTAAATCGCCAGGTTCAGACGGCCTCACTGCAGACTTTTATAAAAAAATTCCAAATACAACTAACTCCAATTTTAGAATATGTATACAACAATATCCTGATAAATAAAGAAATGCCAGGTAAAATGAAGGAGGGAATAATCATGATAATATATAAAGGGAAAGGGGATGTACAAGAATTAAAAAACTGGAGACCGATCTCTTTACTGAATACGGATTATAAAATTTTAAGTAAAATTATGTCTAATAGACTTAAAATGTGAATGGGTAAAATAATAACTATAAATCAAAGTTGTGTGGAAGGGGGGAGGAGTATTAAAAACAATCTATTAACTATTCAAACTGTGATAGAGTATATAGAAAATAAAGAAGAGAAAGGAGCGATGATTCTATACGATCAGGAAAAAGCTTTTGATCGTATAGAACATAGCTATATAGAAAATATTTTAAAAAATTATGGTTTTGGACCCATCTTTTGCTCATGGATCAAAGTGATGTACACAAATATAACATCGGAAGTACAAATTAATGGGGCCAAAACAAAAAGATTCAAAATTGAAAGATCTGTAAGACAGGGATGTACCCTGTCTATGCTATTATACGTGTTAGCAATCGAAGTTTTATGTATAAAAATAAATAATAATAGAAATATACAAGGAATAAAAAATACCCAACCTAAAAAAGGAATTTAAAATGCTCCAACATGCAGATGATTGCACGAATTTTATAAATGATGGTTTTTCTTTTAAGCATTTGGAAAAAGAATTTTTTGATTTTGGAAAAGCATCGGGGTCGAAAATTAATCATATGAAAACAGAAATACTTCTAATGGGAAATTGGCGTGGGAATCATCCAGGTTTACCACCAGAACTAATAAAACAAAAAGTGAAAGCTCTAGGGGTGTATTTTGGGAGAAATGCTGACAAAACAAATTTTAATTTTTTAAAAGATAAAGTACAAGTACAAATTGATTTATGGTTATGTACACCTTTAAATATAATGGAAAGGGTACAAATAGCGCATACATATATATATATAGTACTTTATGGTATATTATGCAAATAATTGATTTTAAAGATACATGGCTGGAAGTTTTAGATAAAAAATAGTTCACTTTATATGGGGAGTGGGGATGCACCTTCTCCAAAGAGAAAATCTATACAAATCTAAAATGGAAGGAGGACTGGGTATACCATACCTGAAATATAGAAAAAGCGCTTACATTTTAAACAGAATACGAAATCTATGGGGGAAAAAGGAATACGTGTGGGCGGCTTTATATATATATTTTTATGGTTTTTTTTATTAATAATATGCCTGAAATATATAGAAATAACAAACTAATCAAAATAATTGAACCACCGCGGAAACTGTTTCCAATAAAAAATGTCATTATGAAATATAGGGGTGATATTAAAATATGGACAGAAGAGAAAGATATTTTAACATACAAAAACATAATGAAGGGGGTAAACCAACATACCACACATAAGGTAGAAAAAGAAAATCCGGGGCAACAATGGGGGGGGGGGGGGGGCAATATGGAAAAAATGGAAAGGGATCAAATCAAATCACAAACAAAGTTTAGTGTATAAGTACATCCATGATGTGTGGTTGACGGGAGCTGTTGCCTTTAAAAGGCATATAGCAAGTAGTATAATAAAATGTCCTTTGTGCAAACATGCATTATACACAAAAAGTCATGTAATCTTAAAATGTAAGGATATAGAACAAGAGAGGGTTTTAATAATTAACATGATAAAAAGGGAAAATGAAGCGTATGAGGAAGGAAATTTACTATATACTAACAATATAAGGGATAAAAAATTGTATGATAATGTAGTAACATACATTACAAAAACTATGGTGAAGTGTTATAGAGGGCTAGAAGGATTTTAAAAAGAATTAAAAAAAATTTGTTGTTGTTATTAACATATAATATATTTCTTGTCTATTCTAAAACAAATAGAATAAATAAATATTTACAATAATTTTAAATATAGGACGCTGAGTACTTGGAGGACCCAAGTATAACCTCTGTAGGTGATGGGATCCAGTCTGCCCTCCCACTAGGGGAGAGGTCCGTCGTAAAGCGAGCTGGGACCTAATCACTTACATGTTAGAAAGGTCAGCCTCTCAAAGTCGTCCACAAATGTTTTTGGATGTAATAATAAGAATATTGAAAAGTAGACAAGATTTATAACAACTAATATTAAAAAGAATTTCGCAGTGTTAACACAATTTAACAAACAGATAGGAACAAAATAGAAGCAGACATAAATACAGGGATGGGGGGGTATGTGACTCAAAGTAGGATATGAGGACGAGTGACACCGAGGCTACAGGGCTAACGCGAAGTAGTAAGGGTCACATCAGAGTACCCGAAAAATGAGGCATAACCGATATAAACATTACAAAACAAGAAAACAAGGGGAAAACAAGAAAATGTACTAACAACTGCGAAATTCTACCATGCCTACACGCATCTCAGACACACAAACCAAACATACCTTTTTTTTTAAAAAAAAAAAACAAAAAAAACATAACTTGTAGCATAAATAAAAATTTTTTTTTAAAAATATGGTCTTAGAAACCAGAGCAAAAAGGAGACAGGGGGAGCAAAAGTATGGCCTATGGATGGAGGAAAGGTATCATACAATAAACTCTGCGAACCATAATACCTCCAACATGGGCCAAAAAATTTTGCGCCACCAGCATCCAATTTCAAATCGCCTTTAAGAGATTATATTATAAATTTTGGAACCTTTTTCTAAATATATATATATATATATATATTATTTTATTTTCTCTTTAAAAGTAAATAACAACTACAACCAAATTTGGAAACTAAAAAGCCAGTCCAAACAAGAATACAGGGGTTTATAGCACACGATGACACAAATATAGCAAACATATATATAGCATACACTGGACTTCTAAAAGATCCCTGGCAAGGATCACTGAAAACAATTTTATAACATGGCAAGGAAACCAGCCGCAAGGGCAATACCTGAGGAGGGGAGTACAAGCCATGGAGTAAATTCTTTAGGCCCAGGGTGGAACGATTGGGAACCTGGACACGGGTTTCAAATCAAGTACGCCCTTCAAAAAATATATACAAAAGGAACCCTAGTCTAAAAAGCAACAATAAAATTTCTTTTCAAAATTCTTTTTGAGTTTTTTTCAAAACCCACAAAAGCAGACTTTATGGGGGTACAAACAGATATAAAAAAACCTTTTAAAAAAACATTTCGGCACAAAGGGGGACACCTTAAGGGCTGATAGCTTAACATAGCTAGAGGTCTAACAGGGGTCCACAAAAAAAAAAAAAAAAAAAAAAAAGAAAATCGAACACACCACCTTCCAAGAAACGAAAAATTACCCAGCGCCCGGCTAGCCCCATGTTGGCCTGGTTACGACAATCTGAACTTGGCGTCACGAATAGTGGCAGTGATTCTGATTCCGATAGAGCCAGCATGATTTCCAACAAGAATGATATCAAGAAACGAAGGACGGGATTTAATAATGAATGGAAGACATTATTCCCTTGGGTGGAAATTGCTGGATCGGATGGTAAGTTTTCCATATTGCTAACTTACGTGAGTGCTGGCCTATTAATTTCTCATTTCTCTCTTCTGTCTATCCAAGTAATAAACGGAACAATCTTTATCTTCCAGTTTTACCTCAACAGCAGGTAAATAAAACAGTGTTAAATTTGAACAATATTTTAGCTTATAAATATCAAACACTTTGATATATTGTTCCTAATGGAAAGGAATATGTATTATCTTATTCTGTGATGATCATTGTAAAACACACCACTGTCTTGATTCCTGAAGAATTTTTCCTTGGCAATTAACTTAATTAGGATTCAGGTATACTTGTCTCTTTTTTGTACATCCATTAAAAAATTTTATGTTCCATTTTTTCAGATTGTGAAAGGCCATTCTCCTCGATGAATAGAATTAAGAGTGTTTTAAGGAACAGGTTGTCACAGAGGTTACTGAACTACCTAATGACAATCAGTACTGAAGGACAACCCTTAAAAGACTTTAATTGTGATGTTGCAGTCAGTTTATATGGTGAAAAGAAGAAAAGACGAATATCATTTATTTAAATTAAGAAATAAATGAGATATGCATTGTTGTTACTGTTATAACATAGGTAAATAAAAAATACTATGTCAATATAGCACTTCTTTTTATTTCATTGATATTAATTTGTTTCACTTTATGACGTTAACGCGCGCTTTGTAAAACATTTTATGACCCAAACACGCGTACCCCGATGCTATCCAAAATTTCTGGGGAGATCACTGATGTCAGCTGTTTACCGAGTATGTTCTGCAGAGTTTTGTGTATATTCGCAAAGCAAACGTGAGTAGCATAATTCTTTCTTAATTCAAGGTAACAACGCATACACTAAAAATAAAAAATAAAAAGCATAGAGTGGGATTCGATCCTGGATCTTTTGCATAACAGGTCGACATATTTCAACTCAACTACAGTGATTGTTACGTCGGAAGATGATATTTCTTTGCTTATGTTATGGCTGTCAATTAAAAACAAAATTCTGGACTGTTAAAGTAAAATTTAATTATCAAACTTTTTCTCTTGGGAAAACCACTAATTCGCGGACTAGCCTCTGATTGTTTACACACCATATGATAATTATTATAATCCAAACTGTGAGACAGACAACGCAAACTTAAAAAGTTCCGGTGTTTTTCAAAACCGCTTACTTAGTGGCGATGGTGCAGAGTGACAGACACCGGTCGCAGTGTGAATATTGTAAGCGAACGGCAGCCGTGCGAATAGTCTTTGTAAAATTTAGTACACTGCTGCCATACGAAATAGATTATATGGAACAATTTCCTTTTTTATGGTGTTTTGTAGTCCGATAAATCGGCCGCCAGACCTGTAATGGTATTGGGAGGGTTTGTTAATTTCTCGGTTACTAAAAATACCGAAATACACTAAAAAAATCGAAATACACAAATATTTACATGTATTCAAATCAAAGTTGCAGTATCTTCCGAATCTAGCGTTAAAACTGTCGCCAAAAGAGCGCAAGTTTCAATGTTGAGTCCATTGTTCATGTGATATATTTATTAATGTAATTTCAAAATTCAAGTGTGACAGATAATTTCCAGCTATCATTATATATATATATATATATATATATATATATATATATATATATATATATATATATATATATATATATATATATATATATATATATGTTTGGCTTGTATGACGCTGTTGGTTCTAGCAGAGTGTTGTTGACAAATGCATAGTTCAGGTGACTTTGTCATTGATTTAATTAGATGAACAGGTTTTATATAATTACTCTGACACTAGTGTTTGTAGCAGAGTAATTTCTGGCATACGTATAGTCCAAGTAAGTTTGTCATTATTAATCATGTTCTGCTTACATAAAGTAATTATTGCAGTTAATTTATTAGATTAATTATATAAATTTATAATTTTAAATTCTTCATTTTGGAAATTAGAATCTACTCTTATATCATCAAAGTAGTGTATAAATATGTTTCACTACTGTCAATTTGGAAATCTTTTAAACAAAAATTAAATTAAATGCTTTGAATTTTTTTTTATTTGTCAAAAACTATATCATTAAAAGTTAGTGTAACTATATAATATAATGTGCGCGAGTACTTTTGGTAGTCTTATACTTTTCACTTTCATTCTGTGAATGTATTACGATTTACCGTTTATCATTAGTAGTAATGTGGGGAACTCTGGTTACTAACGAGAACTAACATTATCCCGTAGGTTTACATTATGGGACACTCTGGGTACGTACGGGAAATTCTATGTTAAAATTGTCTACAGGTTTACATTATATGACACCTTGGATACGTACAGGAAATCCTATGTTAAAACTGTCCCTAGGTTTAACATTATGGGTCACTCTGGGTACATATGGGAAATCCTATGTTAAAATTGTCCATAGGTTTAACATGGTATTCCAACGTGCCGCCTGTAGTGACCAATACATAGTCATCTACTATCCATCACCCCACATGATACCATCAACACGCCGTGTGTGGTGATTTATATAGCACATATACTAATCCAACATGCCGTGTGTATTGGCCAATACTTAGTCATTTTCTAAGTAATCACCACACACTATACCATCCACACGCCATTAGTAGTGACTAATACCCCACACTATTCAATCCACACGCCGTGTGTAGTGACCAATACTTAGTCATCTACTATCCATCACCCAACAGTATACCATCCACACGCCGTGTGTGGTGATCAATACCCCACACTAAACCATCCACACGCCATTTGTAGTGACCAACACCCAGTCATCTACTGTACAATACCCCACAAAATTCCATCAACATGCTGTATGTAATGACCTGCTGCCTAGTGCCTATGTGCATATGTCCGGGATTTATAAAAAAAGGCATTACCTATGCCTCAGATCATGTTGGTGGTGTCAGTAAATTTGCATATATTGTACTGATGTCATAATAGCTATAATCAAAGGAACCAACTAATAATAACACTAAAATGGAAGTTACTAAAGGTAGTACTAAAATTCCGAAACACATCCGGACTCTAGCAGTGACTGAAACAATTCCGGGGGGGGGGGGGATGGAAATAAATTTGACCGAGACTAAAAGTAGCACTAAAATTCCGAAATTCATACGACTTTAGCGGAGACTGCAAAAAAAAAAAAAAAAAAAAAAAAAAAAAAAAAAACAGGAGAAAATGTAAAACAAATTGGCCGACTAAAAGTTTTACTAAATTTCAGAAACTGTACCGGACTTAGCGGAGACTGAAAATAAGACGTGTTGGCAGAAGTTCACGCTGGCGATTTTGAAGAAGACATAATTGGATCGTTTCCAACACCATCTGCCTCCACTGGATAGCGAGTCAAGATCAACCAAGAAGGAAAGTCGTTCGGTAGCTCGTGGAGATTATTTTCACATTTCAGATATCCAAAAAATTACTTCCAGAAACTTAGAACGACAGCTTGCACTTACATTGTTAAACTTAAACAGTTCAAATCCCAATTGTTGTCATATCTTTGCATGTTCTGTTCATAAATTGGCCACAAATAATCTGTTTGTAAGCGAAGGCTAACACACACACGACATGGCGTCCAAAAGTCTAAGGAATTTTCTCGTCTTGTGGAATCAGTTCTTTTAAAAGTACTTGGTAATGCACTAAGTCTTGAACAGTGTCATTGACTTTCTTCCATGGAATTTGGTATAACACTGATAACAAATGTCGTGGCATGGCAAGTCTTATAATGTCTTCGCAGTTTATCAATGTCTGACCATTTGAACATTTTCAAAGTAATTAGTCTTCTTATGACATTCAGATACCAATGATTAAAAGGTCTATGCCATTTCAGATGCAATTGTTCTTAGCGTTTGACTTGAATCTGTACAAAATAGTTGTAAATGAGTTCTAGCAGCTGAGGAGATAGACTCTGAATGTGCTCGTCTTAACTGTCCATTTACAGGAATGTCACCTGACCATTTGAACATTTTAAAACTAATCAGCTTTTCTAAAGCATTCATATACTAATGGTTAAAACATCTATGTCGTAGAGGATGCAATTATTCTTTTAGTAAACAGTAAATTTTCAAACCTCACAAACGTGAAACATTTTTGTTATTGGGGTGAACATGTTACCCACAAACTCTAATGTAGGTATATCCTACTATCAAACAGTTTTTTTAATAATAAAATAAATTTATGAAAATAAAAATGTTGCGTCTGACTGTAATAAAATATTTATTAGTGGAAAAAAAATATATTCTAAACTATAAACTAGATATATTGACAACATTGATAGTGGCCAAAGCTTAGAGGGGTTGTAGGTCTAGAAAAAATACAAAAAGAATGGATATGCGAAAAATCTAGTCCACGGAAATTGATTTGCAAAAATCCTAATTCCAGTAAGTAGATAATATATGATATTTCTGGATCATATTAATTTAAAAGATGAGAATTTATCATTGAAGCTACAATGTTTGGTTTCGGGTCTCTATGACCTCTAATGTGAAATGCAATGTTACAAATGTCCATAGGTTCAACATTATGGGTCTCTATGCCTTCTAGCTGAAAACTGAACATTAAAACTACACTTACAAACCTATATGCCGTTTCGAGCGACCATCACTAAGTTATTTACTATCCAAAACCCAGTTATATACTGGCAAGCACCCATACTATACCATTAACACTCCGCTTGGAGTGACGATCACCCAGTTATCTACCATACATCACAAAGTTATCTACTATCCAAAACCCATAATATACCATCAACACTCCGTTTGGAGTGACCAACACCCAGTTATTTACCATCTAGCACCCAGTTATCTACTATTCAACGCGCACACTATATCATCAACACGCCGCTGGAGCGACCAATACAACACATTTACTGTTCAATACGCTGTTAGAGCGACCAACACCCAGTTATCTACTAACCAACACCACCACATTTACTATGCAAGAAAAGGGGTAGGAATATACACAAACTATACTTACAAACAGACAAATATAGTATCACTCAAGAGACTAGGATATAAAAGAATGAAGTAACACACACAAACACACATTATCACAAACAAGCAAGGATAGGAGTGCTTACACACACTATACCCACAAGCATACGTACTATCACACAAAGGGTAAGGATCGTTAAGAAATTCGGTGCTTTGGTCTGTTTGCCATTGTAGAGGGGGTCGACCATTTTGTTTTAAGACAAGGATTGAAGCTCGCACTATCTCTGAACTTCTTTTTGAAGTCAAAGATTTTTCTCTTCAATTTCGTTTTCAATTTTTCATTTTCAATTTTCATTTTCAAATTGTGTTTCCAAATTTCATATTTTTCAATTTTGATTTTCAATTTTTCATTTTCAAATTCATTTTTTTCAATTTTTTTGTTTTCAATTTTCATTTTCAATTTTCATTTCTAATTTTCAATTTTTCTCAATTTAAATTTTCAATTTTTTCTTTTCAAATTTAGTTTTTCCAATTTTAATTTTCAATTTTGTTTCTCAATATTTATTTTGTTAAATCTTCAATTTTTTCGATTGTTATTTTCAAATTTACTTTTCAAATTTGTTTCCAATTTTCATTTTTTTCAATTCTCATTTTAAATTTTTCATTTTCAAATTTCATTTTCAATTTTCAATTCCAATTGTTTCTTTACAAATTTAATTTTCAATTTTGCTTTTAATTTTAATTTTTTTTTGTTCATTTTCATTTTTAAATTTTTAGTTGTCACTTTTCATTTTCGAATTTAGTTTTTCAATTTTAGTTGTTAATTTTCTATATCTCCTTTTTCAATAATTTATTTTTGAAGTTTTATTTTTGTTTCATTTTTCTAAATTTTCATTTTCAATTTTCATTTTTAAATTTCATTTTTCTAATTTTCATTTTCAATTTTTTATTTTCAATTTTCATTTTTAAATTTCTTTGTTCTAAATTTTCATTTCAAATCTTCATTTAAAACTTTCATTTTTAAATTTTGTTTTTCAAATTTCATTTTTCCAAATATTTCATTTTCAATTTTCATTTTCAAATCTATGCTTTCAAATTTTATTTTTCTAAATCTTCATTTTCAATTTTCAATTTCAATCTTTTATTTCAGTTTTAGGGTGGTGATGTTACTTTGGGTATAACTTTTTTCTTGTGCCAAACCAAAGATTGACAGAGAGAAAATAACATTTTCTGTTGGAGATCGAAAACAGTAAAACTTTTTGTATCATAGTCTTCTATAGACATTGAACAGGATGGAGAGAAATGAAGTTATCCATCGTACATGAAGTGTTTGTACTTGTTAAGAAAATCATTTTCTGTCTATCTGTCAAAATGCGAAGGACACTAGTGCTTACACACACTATACCTGCAAATATAAGTTTGTTTTAAGGTTAAGTATTTTGTGAAAGACATAGACATATACAACCCTTTCCAAAGCCGCCTAAATCACTTGGAAACGAGATATTACTCAAATGATTGCCAACTGAAACATAAACAAAATCCCTCCATTATAATTACCCCTTTTGTGTGATAGTGTAATAGTATGTTTGTGGGTATAGTATGTGTGTAAGCACTACGATTGTTTTTGAATGCTTGAGGCATCATTGAGGAAAAAAAATTAAACACAGGAGATTTGGTTCGCATTGGTAAAACAATACTATACGTTGGAAGATATGAACGGAGAAGTTTTAAAAGGAACTTTATACTTGCGTGAGTTGCAACGAGTTGTCAATAAAGAAGACGACGTGTACGATATCGAAAGCATTCTCGATCCAAGAACACGTAAAGTTGGAAAACATCGACTCCAAGAAATCAATGTCCGTTGGAAAGGATATTAACCCAGTTTGGATTCTAGAGTTAGAGCTTCACAGGTCAACGACTATAAAAGAAGTAGAAGTGACCACCATGCCGTTAAACGCAGCAGCTACCTCTCCTTCTCAGAGTTCCTCTCTTCAAGAACTACAAAATCAGCAACAACAACATCCACTGTGGGTGTGATTTAGAGAACGTGTCCCTAAAAATCAAATCGTCTTTTTCTGCTAAATCTTTGTGGTGTATTGTGTCCATGGAGCAGCCATTGGAAATTTTAGTTTCAACAAGGAGATAAACAAATGTGGAATATTTACTCAGCAGTTGTATTAGTTAACTTTTTCCCAGTCCTTCGTTGATATATACCAACCGTAACAACAACAACAACGGTAGTTTCGCCAACGCCAGTCAAAACAACAATTACCAGTATTCCAATCACAATAGCAGCCCTCTTCTGGAACAGTTGGAAAAGTATTTTCCTTTGACAACGAGTGACTCTTCAGACACTAGTACCATCGAACTATGAATAATCAATTTCATTGGGTTTCCTAACAACACATTATGTTGTTTCACAGCCGAATTACCTCTAGCCATACAAGTGGATTACGAAGCTCACTGGAAACTAGCTTGGTAGAAATCATTTATCCCACTCAAGTCAAGAATATGGTTGGAGATCAAACCACTCTCCATGTCAAAATATTCAACGGACAAGTTCAAGAACACATGGACAAAAATGATCCTGGTTATTACGAATAAAACACACCATCACCAGTGAGTCCCCAATTGAATACCCATTAAATGATAATTCCTTCAGGATTTTATTTTAATGCTCAATATCTCTTCGAAACGATATCATCTATTTTCAACAATCAGTTTGGCAATGCAGTGAAGAAAACTCGTCGAAGTGTACTGACGATAAAATTGCTCACCGTCTTAATTTGTATTTGTCCGACGACAAAACCCTGTCTATCAGACTTTCTTCCAGTTTGTTTGCAATTCTGGGTGGAAAGACAAACATAGCACCGCATTCAAAAGACATTCACAACAACGATCGATTCTACAGGTATTTTCGCTACCCTAGAGAATTAAACCAAGGACTGAATTTGATGTTTATGTACTCGGATATCGTTGAGTATTAGCTCGCAGGAAACACAGCTGCTCCGTTGCTGAGAGTTGTTCCTTTCAAAGTGGATTCTGCCATTGCTGTTTACGATGAAGGTGGAATACGTATCACGTTCACCTAAAATTTGTGCACTCTCATTATCTTCCTGTCAGTAAATTGTATTTTCATAATGTCAATATTAGTACAAAAGGAGATCTTGGACAAAATATTTTATTCTGGAAAGAAAAAGCCACGGTGAAACTACATATTCGAAAACGATTAACCAGTGAATTGTAAAAACAGATGTATCCTGTGTACCATGGACTCGCTCGACAACGAGGACATGGTTTAGGAGATATGTTAAAATCAGCTTTTCGGTCTGTAGTACCCATCTTGAAACCAATGATCACTCGCGGATTGATGCCTTAATAGATGCAGCTTTGACGCAAAGAAAAGAATTTCTCCAAAACGTCATCACCGACAAAGTCCTAAAGAAGCCTTTATGAAAGCAGGAAAAAATGTGTTGCTTCAAGCTGGTAAAGAACTTTTAGGTCGCCGAGACACCCCTATAAATTCGCTTCCCACTTCTAATGAAGGTATTAATTCCTCTTCTACGCCACAGCTAGGACAAGGCAAAAGAGACATTGAAACCCTTCAGACCTCATAAACACGTTCAGAAAAAGAATATGAAAAGAAGAACAGGAGCGGTCAGAGAATTGGACGTTTTTGATTACTAACTGAAGAAAAGGAAAATTATGTACCTCGATTCTTGCGAATGTTCCAAGTCTAAACTCGATCTGTTTGCCATGCCACCGACAATGTTGACGATGCAAGAATCCCAATGAGTACAATTTCATCCTGTGTCGTGGTTGACTACCTGAGCACCAATCGAACTTGAAATCAAAGGACAAACTAAAAAATATATGGATCTGAATAACAGTTACTTGTACCTGAATGTCAAAGTTCTCAAAGTGGACAACAGCAATCAATGCGCTGATGCCAGAGTAGCTCCCGTCAACAATTTCGTGCATTCGTTGTTCAGCGAAGTGGATTAGTACTTAAATAACAAACTAGTCAGCAACAGCATGGACACTTACCCTTACCGAGCTTACCTGGAAAATCTCTTGAAGTACGGACAAGTAGTCAAGAACGCACATTTGGATGCTTCCGTAGTATGGAAACCTGACACTTTGCATGTCTTCAAAGTCACATAGTTGACAGAAGCTGACGATGCTCACAATATTGGATTTAACGCTCACGGGAAAAAATCAAACAAGGACGCAGTCTAGAAATGATGGATCATTTGCATTTCGACACGTAGTTGCAAGGCAAGTATTTGTTGAATGGCGTGGATGTACTCCTGAGTCTGAATCGAAGTAGTACAGTGTTCCATTTGATGGCTAATGCTAACGAGTACAAAACGAACATCGAAGAAGCCAGACTTTAAATTTTACATGCGCCGTGTGGAAGTCTTACTAAAGTGGGAAACGACATCAGTCAAACTCTGAGCAGAACGACAGCCAAGTATCTCTAAGACGAGTGGATGTGAAAACCTTCACCATTGCCTCTGGACTCCGATCCAAGATTAATGATCATGTTTTCCAAGGTCAGTTACCAAAACATTTGCTCACTGGCATCGTCAACAAATGAGGCCCTCAACGTAGCTATCGATCAAAGTCCTTTCGAGTTCCAACACTTCAACGTGTCCAAGATAGAAGTCACCCGAGATGGCCAGACATTGTGTACCAGACATTTCGAACCTAGCTTTGCCCAAAAACATTACTTGAGATCTTGCTTGACACTGTTTGAAGCCACGGGACAGTTAAGTACCAACAGCAGCCACGGCATTTCGTACGACGCGTTTGCAGGAGAATATGCTTTGAGGGGATTTCATTTCACTCCAGACCAAGGCAGAGACGAAGGACATTCCCACCCTATAAAATCAGGCCAACTTCGTGTGGAACTTCAATTTGCACTAGCTCTGGTGAACACAGTGAACGTCATCTTGTATTCAGAATTTGACAATACTCTGGAACTCAACAGTTTCAGAGAAGTAATTCTAGATTATTAGAAGAAAAGAAAAGACAGAGCACGAACCTATGGAGACAGACTAAGAGGGTGTTTTTTATATTCAGAACAAGAACCACAGCAGTCACAGACCACAAATAAAGAAAACAAAAATACACATGATGTCAAGATGACCAGAACAAGAAGAACATTAAGTCTCCTATTTTGCTCGTGACTTGGCTGAAACAATCACAGGCCTAGCCATGGAACATTGCTATGGATCGACCATCCTAGTCAGAAACAACATGACAAATGTTTGATGATGAGTCAAGAAGAAACGTTGGAAGAGTATCTGGAAGACGCCTGGACCCTCATCTCAGAAGAAAAGACGTGCTATAAAGACTTGGGTGACTATTCCTTACCTCCATTGACTTCTCTGGAGACGAAACGTATCGAAGCTCTGTTGCAACAGAGTATGGAGACTACTTGTTCGTCGACTTATTTCACAGATATTTTCAAGGAAAGAGTAAAGTGTGAACTGATTACTTATCGTTACCTGTGAAAATAAGAAAATCGAATACCTGGGAAACCAATATTTTAAAAAACAAATAATCGATACCTTGGAACTTCATTACCTTCTAACTCACAGTTCTTACACAGCTTCTTGGAATCCTGTGGTGTGTGCTAAAGATGAGCTTCCACATTGAAAACCTAAAGACGTTGAAGACTATGTCATTAGCACGGACGACAGTCATCGACCAGGAACCCATCGGGTAGCCTTCTACTTTCCCAACGATCACAGTGTGGAATAATTTGATTCTTATGGATTACCTTCTCGAGAAAACGACATCATTGACTTTATGAGAAGAAATGCTGTATCTACTCAACTCAATAATGTGAGATTGCAAGGATCAGATTACACTGTGTGGACAGTATTGTGTGTATTTTCTTCATCAACTCAGTCTTGAATTTCCCTTGGAATATTTAGTGAATTGTTTTGACCGTGGGTATTCTAGAAACGATGATAAAATATAAAGATGGTTTTGTGAACATTATGGCTATCTATTTTCTTTAGCTCAGAAACGTAGTGTGCATCGATTGCAAAATGACAGTGTATTAGATCACTGGAAGTCTAGTCTGACTCCACAACATTATCAACCTTGTAACTATGTTCACGTTTAATGTTTTTGGTATTTGTAAATAAAGAGGAAGTGACGTGCCCCAATCTTCATAGTTGATGTTTCAGTTAGCGGGGCTTAGTAAACAAAACGTTTTGATTTAGACAAAAATGGTATTGTCATGTTTTTAATTTAAAAAATCATTTTTGAACATGCTCTCTCACATTCTTTTCTGTTGACCTTCTTTACATGTGTAATGTTTTCTTTCACGCTAGCGTACCAAATCTGAAGGATGTTTTCCTTCACAGTCGCACTTAAAGCATATAAAGCGGTGCATTGACTAGTCTTACCATCCATAGTTGATTTGTCCACAGAAGAATGAGCAGCCAGAATATGAGCGGCAGGTTAAGCGAAACCTTAGTGTACTTGGCGTGTGTGCAGCATCTCCTAGGTCAAATGGAAAATAAGGAACTATATCCCAATAGGAGGGCTTTCAAGAGGGAAATGGACCATTTCAAAACAGCTAGAGAGTTAGTAGTCTCTTTGCTGAAGGAAGAAGTGGAGAAAGAAAAAAAGATAATTTGCAGAGTAGAAGATATGATTGGCCCATATCCAACACTGAACTTCTCATTCCACCAATGGAGGACTAGGAAAGTGCGACTAACCATCATCACTTTTCCATTCCTGTATGCATTAATCATTGGTATAGGGATAAATGGAATAGATGTGCGGTCTGTGGTGCCCGACCTGGGATGTGTGGTCACTAAGGGAGAGTGGTGGCAGAAACCAAAAGGGCACACAAGAGGGGGTAGGATGTAAAAGAAGGGGGATGAAATATACACACAAGCAAAGGGTATGTGTGTTTATAGACACACTATACTCACATACAAGACTAAAAGTAGCACTAAAATTCCGAAACTGATACGGACTTTAGCAGAGACCCCCCCCCCAAAAAAAAAAATGTCCGGAAAAGAATTTCAAATATGGTCGAAGCTAACAGTAATACTAAAATTTCTGTATTAATACGGGCCACCATGATCTCTCAAAATGAGAGGTACTGTTCTAAATTATTGCCGACTTTTGTATTATG
Organism: Margaritifera margaritifera; assembly: GCA_029931535.1. NCBI lineage: Eukaryota > Metazoa > Mollusca > Bivalvia > Unionida > Margaritiferidae > Margaritifera > Margaritifera margaritifera. The sequence goes on from JAQPZY010001308.1 coordinate 648,779, forward strand.
TTTGTGTATGTCTATGTCTATGTTTATGTTTACAACTAAAACTTAAAACCCCTTACCCCTTCTGTTTGTATGTGGACATAGTTTGTCTATGAACAAACATACCCTTTGCTTGTGTGTATATTTCATCCCCCTTCTTTTACATCCTACCCTCTCTTGTGTGGTCGTATGTTTGTGTATTTGTAAGTATCATGTGTGTATAAACACTCTTACCCTTTACGTTGGATATTATGTTTGTAAGTATGAAAGTATAGCGTGAGTATAAACACTCCTACCTTTTTGGTTTGATAGTATGTATGGGATGTGGGATAGTAATAAAAAAGCGGATTGTGTATAGTAGGGTGTGTTTGTTGGATTGTAATCACAAAGCGCTTGCTAGATAATCGAGTGTGTGTGTTTGAGATTGTAATAAAACAACTAGGTGCTGGGTAGTAAGGGTTGTATGTTGGATTGTAATAAAAAGCGGGTGCTTGATAGTAGGGGATGCGTGTTGGATTGTATATCTAAACATTTTAGCATTACATTTCCCGTTGACCCCAATAACGTCCCCACTATGTTTGTGTCGGTATAATATGTCAATAAATACTCATACCCTTGTGTGATAGTATGTTTGTATGTATGTAAGTATAGCGTGTGTATAAACACTCCTACAGTTTTCGTTGGATAGTAATGGTGTGTGCTGGGTATTATATGAAAAAAAAGTGGGTGCCGAATAGTATTGTGTGTGTGCGTGTGTGTGTGTGTTGGATTGTATATCTAAAACTTTTAACATTACATTTCCCGTAGACCCCTATGACGTCTCCCACATGTTAAACCTATACACAATTTTAACATAGGATTTCTCGTACATCCCTAGAAATTTTCAAATATGGAAACGGTCTATAACACTTCTCAAGTTAACATTACATTTCCCGTAGACCCCTATACCGGCCCATGCACGTTAAACATATAGACAAATTTAATATACGATTTCTCTTACGTAACTATAGTGGCGCATATCGAGGTAAACTCTAACAATGTTACCATGTAATCCCATTTGACGTCAACCATTGGACCACATGCCCTGTGTGTGTTAGCTTTCGTTTACCAACAGATCATTTGTGGCAAATTTATGAACAGTACATGGAAAGACACGACAACCACTGGGACTTGAACTGTTTAAATTTAACGGTGTAAGTACAAGCTGTAGTTCTAAATTTTGTGTAAGTCACTTTTTGGGTATCTCGAATGGGAAAATAATCTTCACGAGCTACCGAACGACTTTTTTCTTGGTTGATCTTGACTCGATCAATGTCCAGTGATGGTAGATGGTGTTGGATATGGGCCAATCATATCTTCTTCAAAATCGCCAGCGTGAACTTCTGCCAACACTTCTTGGAGAGTATTGGATGAAACAGAACGTAGTTGTCGCTTGCCTTCTGGTTTTTCCTTGGAAATGTGTGATCGTTTCATGACAGTAGATTATTCAAATTTGATTTGACTAGGTTACATCTCTCTCCCTATATATAGGGCACCCCTCAATCTAAGAGAATACATTCATTCAGTGTTCAATCTGTGAAGACGGGAGAGTCACAACAGATCGCACTTCTGGTCAGAGACTTACAGAGGGTCATTCGAAAGTACACTTCTAACAAGACTACTGACTACTCCACCCGAGATCAAAGTCAAGATACCTGTTGTGCCTGTCAAGAGAAAGGACATTGGGCTGCAGAATGTCCACATCGTCAAAGAGAAGAATTGACAGGAGAAAATAGGGTCAAAAGTAAAGATACCTGTTATCAATGTCAAGAACAAGGGCATTAGTCTTCAGAATGTCCCAAAAGAAAAGAGAACAAGGAGAAGGGGCATTCAGAAGCAGAAAGAGAAGAAGAACCCATTCCAGTAAAGATATTCAAGAAGGCAAGGCAAGCAGAAGAAACAGCAGAAGAGGAAGAACCCATACCAGTGAAGAAATTCAAAAGAGACAGACAGTACAAAAGTGGACTTTGTGATGTGTTATGAAATTCCATTGTGATTCTAATTCAACAGAATATACCAAAACAGATAAGTGTATCTTTGTCTTGATTTGTTCTTTTGGTATGGATAAGATACTCAAACACACTTTCACGGACAAAAAAGTGTTGGATAGTAAATGTCGGGTGTTGGATAGCAAATGACTGGGTGTTGGTCACTCTACCCTTTTCGTTGGTTAGTAAGTGTGGGTGTTGGTCACTGAAAGCAGTGTGAAATATTTACTTTTGTACGCATTTCGTTCACAATTTGTAAAAAAAACCCATTGCAATTCTGTATAATTTGTTTATTTTTTATTTGAAAAAATGTAAAGTTATAAATTTTTTACCTTCAAATTGTTTTTGACAATTTCTTAAAATTATTTTTAGAATTTTTACATTTTGGGGAAAATTGCTTTGTAATCTCCGCTAAATTTCGTATTAATTTAGAAATTTTAGTATTACTGGCAGCCTCGACCATATTTGAAATTTTTTCAGGACATTTTTTTTTTTTTTTTGGTCTCTGCTAAAGTCCGTATGAGTTTCGGAATTTTAGTACTATTTTAGTCTTGGCCAATTATATTACATTTTTCCGGATTATTTTCAGTCTCCGCTAAAACCCGGTACAATTTCGGATTTTAGTACTACTTTTAGTACTTGACTTACATTTTTCCTGATGTTTTTCAGTCTCCATTGAAGTCCGGTACAGTTTCGGAAATTTAGTACAATTTGTAGTCGGCCAATTTTTTTCCGGAATTTTTTCAGTCACCGATAGAGTTCGTATGAATTTCTATATTTTAGTACTACTTTTAGTCTTAGTCATTTTGTTTTTGGTGTTATTACGAGTTGGTTCCCTATATTATAGCTATTGATAACAGTACAATATATGCAAATTTACTGACACCACCAATATGAGGTATAGGTAATGATTTATATATAAATCTCGGACGACTTATAGACAATTCGGCCCAAGACAATTCGGCCCAACTTTAAAGACAATTCGGCCCAACTTTTTCTTCAAACAGCAAGTGGATACTATGCAAGTTTTATATATAGTTGTAACAAATATTTATTTTTAAAAGAAAATACTTAGCAAGATATACTGATATATTTAGAAAAATCGTCGGCACAAGAGTAATAACTGAAATTTCACATACACAAATCGATCCATATTTTGTTTATATTTACTCACAAACATGGTCTCAAAACCTTAATTATCAAGCAAAATACATACGTTACAAGAGATCTTCTCGTATTTGAACGTCTTTTTATGATTTACAAATAAAATTGTACGTGAAAAATGGTTGAAAATTGCATATTTAGTTGTTTTGTGATAATTTCACATACATTTAGTTCAGAACATTATTGCGTTTTGCTATGATGAGTTATAGAAAAGACATCTAATTTAAAAAAAAAAAAAAAGTATTTTATAAAAACAAAATGTAACGTAGAATGGTAACCTTTGTGTCGTAGTGTAAAATAGATATAATTTAAAGTTCCGACAACTTAAATGTACACTTTTGTGAGTAATTAAAATGACCTAAACTGATATACAGTCTCACATACAGAAAACAAAGTTTTTAGCCGATACAAGTGTACGGTATAGGTAACTTATGTATTTCACTAACGTGAAGCAAATGCATTGCATACAAGGAGGTTTCGTCTTACAAGATTCCGTCTTCTTGGGATCGGATATACATTTGTACACCTCTGCATCGGTTCTTTTACTTGGTGCTAATTCCGTCGGTTCTGGCAACAGTCATAGTATTTTACGTAGTCGCTCAAATTTCGTAAGTTCTTTCTTTATCTTACGTTTCAGGTTTGAAACGTCAGATTTCAGATTACCGATTTTTTTGTGGGCACGCGCAAGAGCCCTACGCCTGATCATCTGAAAAAATTTACCCCTGTTACTTTAGTGATAACGTGTCTGCGGCATTAATTTTTGCCTTATTAGTGAATTTTGGTGTCAAAAGCAATTAATCGATGCAGCATCAATTGTATGTATGTATGTAGGTATGTATGTATGTGTGTGTGTGTGTGTGTGTATGTATGTATGCATGCATGTGTGTATGTATGTGGATATGTATGTGCACTCAGGCTGGTGAGTTTTATGTATACGGGCTCAGATGTATTTTGCTTTGTTTCACTTTATCCCTTTCTGGCAATTATTTTGTTTCTAATTTGCGAGAGAGAGAGAGAGAGAGAGAGAGAGAGAGAGAGAGAGAGAGAGAGAGAGAGAGAGAGAGAGAGAGAGAGAGAGACGCACACATGGACAGACGCATTCAGACGTACATTCTTTGCATGTGTGTATATTTGTTTTAAAAAAATAGCAGCTTACAAGCAAGGGAACAAACAAAAAATGTAACTTAGTTTAGACTAGTAATCAGTTTATTCACAAAATTAACGGCATTTCTCTCTCTCTCTCTCTCTCTCTCTCTCTCTCTCTCTCTCTCTCTCTCTCTCTCTCTCTCTCTCTCTCTCTCATCCCCTCTCTTTCTCTCTCACTCTCTCTCAGTTCTTAGTTCTTCAACTTCGTGGACCGTCGATTCTTCCGCACAATCGTAGAAGATTGTTAGTACTGATTTCCTTATTGGTGTACATCCTCCACATCTTAAAAATTTTTCCGTGCAAGGTACGGATCATTTTTGTTTGATGTCTTGTAAGTTTTCCTTCCGATACCATCTTTGCTTGACACTGTATCATTTGTGCTTCTTTATATAGTAAAGTTATCATGAGATAAAACTGCAGATTGCTCTTTCGCGCTTTGCGATTCAAACGACTGTGCCAGCCCTCCACGTCGTTGTTTGTCCGTACACTTTTACCGAAGACACTCCACGTGGATACGGGCCAAATTTTGCTGGATATCCACCGGTCACTAATGTAAGTCATCCATTCTTGTAACGCTGGTGTTCTTGCCTTTCCTTTCAATTTTGCAAATGCTGATGGGATATGCTCGGCTGGAAGAAATACCAGAGCAAACACCTTCCTACATAACTTGAATACAGCATCCCGCTGGGTGTATGTCGTCTACAAATAAACAATATATACATATTATACATCAAATTGATCCAGATAATGAGATCATTAACAAAATAAGGCAAATTGTAAAAATGAATACCGTGAACCATCGTATCTCTAGGTTCAAACAGTGAAGAGCTGAAAACACTATATATATGACGACTTAACGTCTCACGAATCGACTATGAAAAAATATATTATAGCAGTGGTATACAAAATTAAAACAATACCTGAAGACCTTTTTCTTGAAGTTTTCGCCACACAGCCTGGCCCCAGTGGAACGCACATCCACTTATATGTGGATTATCGAATACCAAACGGAGTGTCTGCCATATTCCACTCTCGAAGTCGGCTACGAATGACTTTACTGATGCTTCTCTGGGTAGAAGTCGAAGTAGAGCCTGGAACACCTAATAAGGAAACAATAAGTTACTTAATATGGAGAAAAGTTATATAGCGAACAGAGAACATGTAAAATGTAAACTAATGTTTGTTTTATTCATATTATGCAGATCGAAGACATTGTAAAGTTACTCGCGCTTTCATTTATAGTGATTTTGATCTAAAGTGGTGAGGTGAGCAAAATAATAAACTACCTTCTTGTAATCTTTCTTGTTCTTGCCGGACATGACGATGAACACAAGTGGTACTTGCTTCATATGTTCGCCGGACTTCAAGAAACTGTGAACTGTTAGTAACTGATAAAACGGTTTCTTCACGATCTTGAAGGTACCATCGATGTACCATGTTTTAGCCTTGCTCAGTAGTTCCAGCTGGTAATCCGTTGCAAATATTAAATGACGGTTGTCTTTGCGGATTACATCTTGTCTGAAAAAGGGCTCTGTAATTGCAGTCGACAAGTACTCTTCGTCAGCTGAAAATTGAAAATAAACAACACATTCTTAAGAACATTTATTTGATACGAATCAAACGTAAAATGGATATAATTTATTCAATATAAAGTCGCGATTGTATTTTACATGTAATATTCGATAGAGAAAAATAACGAGTTATGTAACGTCATTTATGTACCTCGAATGATAAGTCTGATGGATCTGTAGGTCTTTTTCTTTCTCTATATCGGTTGCAGTTTCGAATCATGTTGTTGTAAGTAGGTCTTGATGCTTCAGGTTGTTCAGCATCTATGTGCTCCTGAATTAACTGATCTACAATATTCTGAGCAGGATCAAACAGATCTTGTACCGCTTTTACTCTCAGCTGAAAAGAAGAATTTTGATACATTTATGCAACACTATACGTTTGCCATGAATTTTATTCAGTATACATAATTGCAACTATACTTATGAAAATTTGATATTATTCATATAGTGAAGTTTAGAACATAGTCGAAATCATTTAAAACAGATTATAAGTGAGCAGATATATCATGTTTATGTATTATTATCGTGTTGTCCTGTTATCACTAGTTTGCCATTAAATGTACAAAATGTAATTGAATTCTACCTCCTTGAGAATATTAACTGCTGTCAGTACACCAGGTTTAGCAGCATGTAACTGTGTCTGTTGAGGCTCAATGAACGAGTCACCCTGTTGTCGGATGATGACAGGACAGGTAGTAACCTTGTTGCGGGTGCTGCAACGCCATTCTGTAATTCCTTTGTTTTGTCTCTTTAACGTATATGTATAACCATCACTAGCGATGAGTTTTCTCTTGCCTCTCTCTGTTCCCTTGTCGACAACTGTGTACGTAACAACAGCATCTGCCGTAGTGTTCCCAGTTTGGATTGAGTCATCTGTCAGCGATCTATGACAAGAAAAAGATATGCTGTTGCATGTACCCGTACATACAGCTGTAAATGAACAAACGCGCTTGGATTTAGCGTTACAAAGATTTTTAATGGGAGCATTGATTTAAAACTAAATAAATACTAGTTTCTTCATTCACTCAGTGTACATTAATCGTTCAGATACAAGTAATACGTAATCATTACAAGGAGTATTTAATTCATTAATATTTAAGTTGGCCAGGATTTAGGAAATTTGTATATATAAAATGGTGTAATTTGTAATTTGTTTCTAATGACACTATGTGTGTTTGCCTGGAAGAACAAATAACAAAACAACATATATACTTTTCTTATACTTCTTCATGTAGTTGAATCAAAGACATATTCGTTATATCAAAGGTAGAATCTTCAACGGAGTGTACTGGTTGAACGCTTCTGTTTGGCAAGTCGAAAGATGATCCAGGGTTGTCTATAAAGGTGCTCTCTAAAAAGGGATAAGCATCCATTGGCGTTGACTCAGCGATAGGATTTACAGTTGACCATGAGTGGGTGACATCATAATTCTAATAATTAAAAAGTAATATTTTGAAATTCATCATGATCCACAACAATGCACATAAATGTATAACATATACTTGATCAAATATAATGGATTAAATAATGATGAATTTGAAAGTATATATATATATATATATCTATATATATATATATATATATATATATATATATATATATATATATATATATATATATATATATAAATTATAATGACATTTTTTAATCAGCAACTCGCACACTAAGTTCTTACTCTATTGCCACTTACGCTAAGTTCAAGCGCTGGCGGCTCTACGTCGTTTGATGCATTGACAGCAACTGGAGTCTGAATAAAAACAAAAAACATATATATACGTGTAACATTGAAAGATTAAACAATTATAATAATGTCTCACCAAGGTATAAAGATATAAGCGACGGTCAACAGCGCAAGCTAATATTTCACTATATATATATAATTATAAAGGTAGTCGATATAATGCAGTTATTATCATAATAGGGTATATAAAGCTGTATTGGTTTTTAACATTATTATAAACTATCGAGTTGGTGGATCTTCATCGTATGACTCTGTGACAGCGACTGGTTAAAGTTCATGACGTTATTAATGTTATCGTATGAGGACACAATAAACCTAGAATTAGTTTTAACTTACACTAAGGTCAAGTGCCGGCGGATTATTGATGTCATCTGCTTGCTCGCTCACTTTGCAGCATGGGCTGCAGACAAAGTTCAACCTACCCAACTTCAGTGCCTCCTTATACATTTTTAAAGAAATTCCTGAAAACAAATGTTATGATTATGTTATTGATGACAAGAGTCACGCTACAGTTAGTACCAAAATTAGTCATAATATAATTATATAAGAACAAAACTTGCTCATTTTACATGTAAAACCGAAACATAGTGCTTCTACTATGTTTTTTCGATCTTTAATTAATCCCTTTTTTCTCCATATATACTGCACAAATGATGTTTTATAATACGTATTATTTGAAACTATTAATAATTATTTAGCTAACAAAATATTTAAGTTATTCTCACCTGTGCCACATGTCCTGTGTTGCCATCGATGACAACAGTCACATTCCACAGCTTGTTGACGAGTCGTCACCTCCTTAGTACACTGAATACATGGATAGTGCATTGTTGGAATATACAAAGTACAGACACACGGTATAACACTATAACTCATAAATAAAAAAATGTGCATTCGATTGGTTGTATATGTATATATAGGCCTGCGCTAAACAAACATTGCTCAAACAACGATTTCGAAAGGGAGAATCGATTAAAAGATGTAATAACAATTACTATAGTCTCTTTGAAGTACATTTATGAAGCCTCGGTGAAACATATGTCATAGGCACTAATGGTCCTTGATTTTCTACTCTATTTGCCTATTAATAAAATAACAGATCGTCTAACAAAACAAGTAAGTATTAATTAAAGGGTAACAAAGCCTTTGAAGTAGGATTAGTGTTTTCAAGAGGTATGCATGGCTTGTACTCTTGTCGCTGATTTGTAACAATATATCCTTTCTATTTTATAAAGCCATGTGCAGTCGAGTGTGTCGTATATGAAGCGGTGTTACAATTTTAACCTAAAATTATATATATTTGTATAATATCTCATGTACGTTGTCTGTAGAATATTATCTTTTAATTATTTTTTGATAAATCAATATGGATAATTTGACCAGACGACTTCAATTGAGAATGTCGTTGTGCAGATGCATATATTTTTTAAGCATACAAAATTTATGACTTTTTTTAATTAGAAAGTGCAATAAATGACCATGTTTGTGAGTAAATTGTGTATGTGAAATTTCAGTTATTACTCTTCTGCCGACGATTTTTCTAAATATATCAGTATATCTTGCTAAGTATTTTCTTTTAAAAATAAATATTTGTTACAACTATATATAAAACTTGCATAGTATCCACTTGCTGTTTGAAGAAAAAGTTGGGCCGAATTGTCTTTCTATTGGGCCGAATTGTCTTTAAAGTTGGGCCCAATTGTCTTATTTTCGGTCCAAGTTGGGCCGAATTGTCTTGGGCCGAATTGTCTTTGGGCCGAATTGTCCAAAGGCAATAGGCAACAGGTCACTACACACGGCGTGTGGATGGTATAGTGTGGGGTATTGGTCGCTACATATGGCTTGTGGATGGAATAGTGTGGGGTGATGGGTAGTAGATGACTGAGTATTAGTCACTACACACGGTGTGCTGAATAGTATATGTGGGGTATTGGTCACTACACACGACGTGTTTGATAGTATTTGTGAGGTGTTGGTCACTACACACGGCGTCATTTTGGTATAGTGTGGGGTGATGGATAGTAGATGACTAAGTATTGGTCACTACACAGGCGTGTTGGAATACCATCCCAATGTTAAACCTATAGAAAATTTTAACATAGGCTTTCTCATTTGTACCGAGAGTGTTCCATAATGTAAACCTACGGGCTAATGTTAATTCCCGTTAGTACACAGAGGGCCCCACATTACTACTATCATACCTGTCCAATCAAGTACGACCGAGTGACGTCATTACATGGATTGTGCTATAAATAGGTAAAAAGTAAATAATTCGTATAAAAATCACTTACATCAAAGTTCATTTTGCTTTTTATTATTATCAAACAAATACAAATCATAATGCATTTGACTTCATGAGTATTTTGGTAAAAATATGTGTATTTCGGTGTTTGAGTGTATTTCGGTGTTTCTAGTAACCCCCAATTTTCGTAGATACGGCAGCCGCTCACTTCCAAATTATAACAAATACAGAGCCAAACTTCAAAATTTCCGGTGTTTTTCAAAACCGCTCACTTGGCGGCGATGGTGCAGAGTGACAGAGCATCATTATAGTCTGCGTAAATACATAGGACACTTTATAGTGCTGGCTGAAAATAAATTTGTGCAAAGGTTTTCATTCTTATTCTTAAAAACAAAACAATTTTTTTTTTGTTATATAAACCACTAATGCAAATATCAAACAAATCACATAAGATCATTCAGACTAGAGAACGAAAATCAAATTAGTAACCTTGTTAAGAATCCCTCCAAAGAACACAATCCTGAATTACGCTTTGACATTCTGCAACACTAACCTATTTTAACATTAAACACGCAATTTGTCCGTTTGTCTGGTAGATTTATAATGGATTGTTTACATTTCACGTTTTCCTTTTGTGGCACAGATCTATCCAGCTGACTGGGTTTCTCTTTGACCTTAAATGAGTTGAGAGTTTCCTCAATCTTGGGTGGGTTGAGAATGTTGGAAATATCCAGCAGCATTTTATCTGACGGTTTTGTCTATTTACAAACTCCAGCAATGGACTTATTGCCAGTTCTAGGTACAATGTCATAGCCCCGCTTTGGAGCACATATCCCTTGTGAAAGAACGTAGTTTGTTATATCGACAACCTGAGAGCTGTAATAAAAAAATGTCTCCATTTTAAAAAAAACGTCTTGGAAACTTGGTGCATTTCCATAGTATATCCGATAGAATTATTTCATAAATCAGTTGCTTCAACAAGATCTATAACTTGAGACAATATAATGTCGTTGTCATTCTCGGCCTTTCCTTCCAAAGGGTCCAAAACTTGAGACAAAATTAAGTCGTCGTCTTCTGAGAAAAGGTCTTTCTGACAATTGTACATGTACAAAAAAATTTTGATAAGTTCGGTGACCAACGATTATAATCACAGGAGTAATTTAAATGGATTGGAAATTAAAGTGTGTTCATTTGGATGATGCGAAAATTTTCCCGCCCGAAACAAACAAGGTGCAAGAGGTGCAGTAGGGAGATACGTGTGACAAGTGAACAAACGAAAACTAATTATATACAAATTGGAAAGAAAGCCGTACAATAAATCAGTTAGACAATATTATCTCGTGTGATACGAGTGATAATGTAGGGTGGGCGACTCAAAGGGTATTAGCAGAAAAAATTCGGGCGCTAAAGCGCCCTCGATTTGTCTACCAATACCCATTTCATCGCCCCACCCTACAATATCTCTGGTATTCCACTCGCGCATATAGTCTAACTAATACATGTACTATGCAGGCAAATGATATGAGACGTCATTCAAAAGGATTTTCTTTTGGTTAATTCTTAGCACAAACCTTCAAATTAGTATCCAATTATAAGCGTGAAAGAATAGAAAAATGTTTCATTTGATTTGAATTTATCTTTCATGCAATATTTCACTCGAGTCCTCTTTAGTGCGTTTCTAAAGTGCTAATTATATTCTTGTACAATGATGTATTTAGTTAGCAGTACACATTCTGCACAAATAAATGAAGTTCTAGCTAACAGATCTCAGGTTTCAGATGTAACAGGCAAAATAATCTTTAAACAATTGTCAACTATACAAAGTGGGGGGTTGGTGCATATCTATCGTACGATGGTGTTAAAAAAATTAACAAACCTTTAAATCAAGTGAAAAGAACCCGTTTATTTAATCATTACGGTATAGTTCCACAGCTAAACCTGGGGATTCCATTTTCGTCATTTCATTCTGGGCTTTTCCTATACAGGGGCCCTAAAGCGAGATATTTTTCATACAAATCTACAACCCAAATGCTTTTGTCCGACTGTTCGTAATAATAATGGGTTCAATGTAAATTCTCCTGCTCTTAGACCCAAGTAGTTGTATCAGGGATACCATGGGTACGTTTGAAATCGAATTGGTACAAAGGGAAATTAACATTATGCCGCCATTTTGAAATGAAACCTTATGGATGCACGGGGAATTAAATGTTAAAATGTCCATAGGTATAACATGATGAGACTGTCTGGTTACAAGGTGAATCGTAGTGTTAAAATTTAACATGAGATTTCCCTTCGTGTCCATAAATTTATTTTTGTTTTAGCATACAGGTACAAGGTGAAAAGTAATTTTAAAAAGTCCATAGGTTTAACATTATGGCACTGTATGGTCACAAGGTGAAATGTAATGTCAAAATGTCCATAGGTTCAACATTATGGTACTGTATGGGTACAAGGTGAAATGTAATGTTACAAATGTCCATATGTTTAACATTATGGGACAGTATGGGTACAATGAGGATTGGTGATCTTAAAACTACACTTATTAACCAATACGCCGCTTTGGGTGACCAACACCCACACTTTCTAACCAATATGCCGTTGGAGTGACCAACACCCACACGTACTAACTAACGAAAAGAGTAAGAACATATACACACACTATACCATAAACACGCCGTTTGAGTGACCAACACTCCACACTTACTAACCAATACGCCGTTGGAATGACCAACACCTACTAAATAATACGCCGAAATACCAACTAACCAATACCAACGAAAAGGGTAGCATATAAAAAAGGGGGATACAATTACACACAAACACACTGATATACGATCACACAAAAGGGTAGGAGTGCTCATATATACATCCATAGATACCTGAAAAGGGTACGTAATCCAAGACATAAATACACTTACGTGAGAGAAATTATCGATAAAGAGGCGGAGAAGATCAAGAGGACATGGGCGGAGGAGAGAGAGAGAGAGAGAGAGAGAGAGAGAGAGAGAGAGAGAGAGAGAGAGAGAGAGAGAGAGAGAGAGAGAGAGAGAGAGAGAAGAGAAGAGAAGAGAGAGAGAGAGAGAAGAGAAGAGAAGAGAAGAGAAGAGAAGAGAAGAGAAGATAGAAAGAGAATAAAGAAACTGGATGAAAATCCGAGAGAAAACAAGGCAGAGGGGAGAAAAATAATGGATTCATGAAGAGCAGAAAGAGGATTGGGAGAAGGAGGTTGACGAGCCTCCTTTTAGGCTCACTGTCTCCGTCCGCAGAGCAACGGAGGATTTAGACGAGATGTTTCCTTGTTGTTAAGCCTGGCTCAGGAGGTGCAATTGTCCTGGATAGTGATAAACATCACCGATACAGTACAAAGCGCAACGACCCTTTTCAGTCCCACCAAGATCTCTTCGAAAATAGAGATACTATTCGAAATTATTGCCACTCTATGTGTTTTATGTTATATGTTTGTGTATGTCTATATTCACAACCAACTAAAACTTAAAAATCCCTTCTACCCCTTCTTGTATATGATAGTATGCTTGTGGGCATAGTGTGTCTATAGAACACTCCTACCTTGCTTGTGTGTGATAGTGCGCGTACATTTCACCCCCCCCCCTTCTTTTACATAATACCCCTTCTTGTGTGATAGTATGTGTGTTTGTAAGTATAATGTGTGTAAGCACTCCTACCCTTTTCGTTGGTTAGTAAGTGTAGGAGTCTTGATCACTACAAATGGTGTGTTGGATAGTAATCAAAACGTTGGGCGTTGGACTACTGAAAAAGTGGGTGTCGAATAGTAATCAAAAAGTGGGGTGTTGGAGAGTATTCAAAAAGTGGGAGTTGGATAGTAATCAAAAAGTAGGTGTTGGGTTGTATTCAAAAAGTAAGTGTTGGATAATACTGAAATGGTGGGTGTTGGATTGTAATCAAAAAGTGGGTGTTGGACGGTATCTAAAAATTGTAACATTACATTTCACGTTGTCCCCAGACAGCTCCATTTGTACTCAACAAACCATTTCTAGGGACAATGGGAAATCTCATGTTAATTTTAACATCACATTTCCTGTTGTCCACAAACCGGCCCCCAATGTAAACCTATGGCGTAATGTTAATTCCAACTTGTACCCAGATATTTTTCCATTATTGAGGTCAACAACTTTTAATAATGTAACAATATAACCCTATATATAAATTTGCACCAATGCTTTTGTAAACCACTTTACAAAATTTGTAAGTAAGATACATTTTATACTCTCAGTACATATAACAATGTATTACTACTAAATGTGACTCTAAAATATGTTTCTCTCTCTCTCTCTCTTTCTCTCTCTCTCTCTCTCTCTCTCTCTCTCTCTCTCTCTCTCTCTCTCTCTCTCTCTCTCTCTCTCTCTCTCTCCTTTCATCCACCCATCCTTTACAATGCCCACATAGAGATATTTAAATTTAAGTTTACTCATTAGAACATTTTAAAATATCTTAACTAATTCACGAAATTCTCCGGGCGATTTGCTAGCAAATATACTGATTAATTGATTGTCAACACATATTCACTTATCCCTATTTAACATTCTTTTTACAGAAAATTGATATACATAATTAATAATTAACTATGTCATATAATAATCAAACATGCTTAATAAATATCAACATAACTTATCTATGTCATTATGGATATCATGTCCAGCTTGCTCTAAATTATATTATAAGATTTTTCTCCTGTCTTCATACTTATAACAATAGCAGTTTTAAATTTTTTTCGTCTTCTTCTTTGTTTGCACAAAAGGGGCAATATGTAGCATCCTTTGGGATAACGTGTATTAGGTAGCGATCAGTTGCAATTTGCGGAGAATGAGCACTGATTCTAAATTGGGTAAATTTTTGAATCTGTTCCTTTTCTACATCTAATAATAGGTATCTCTCAAATTAAAAACTGTTCTTGATTTTGATATTTATACTCTTTTTCCAATATACATCGTATCTTTGTACAAGTTTTTTGCTTAAAGGCATGCAGCAGTTTATCTGTTGAGAATGTACAAGAGTTTTCCAAAACATGTCCAAATCCTAAATATTTGAATATATTTTTGAGAGCCTTGAACCATAAAGAAGTATCAATGTTTGTGTTTTCTTGTAAACATTTATATGCAAGGGGGTCCTGGGAGCATACTAATTGATGTAACCAGTATTTTATTATTTGAACAATGATATATATGTCTAGGGGATATTTCCCCGAACTTCCTTCTTGTTAATGTCTAAGTAATATTTGAAACTTCTGATAAATGGTTTGTCATATACATCTTTATCAAATAAATCCGCTAGACGGTGATCAGAGTCTAGCTTGTGAAGTTTACAAGGTGCAGGACCCCAAATTTCACACAAATACGTTGTAATAGTTCGAATAATAGAGTTCATAAGTTTAACCCCTACCTTAACATTTATGTCTACAGTGGCTAGTTTCTGATTATACCATGATAGTTATATTTTGCACTAACCTCAGTACAATTGGTTTTTATTTTAAATTGCCATTTATTGATAAGTTTACCACCTTTTTTGAATATGACTATTTTAGTCTTATCAGTGTTAAGAGTTAAACCCCATCTATCAAGAAATGAATCAAGTTTCTGTAGGGCGTTTTGCAAGCCATTACTACTAGTTATTAATAATACAATGTCATCTGCATACATTAAGCAATTCATATTAATATCGTGTAGTACAACAGGATCACATAAGAAATCAAAAATGTCAGAGAGATCATTTATGCATAAATTAAAAAGTTTTGGACTGAGGATGCAGCCCCGTTTCGCTCCAACATTACTACAAATGGGATAAGTTAATCCATAGTTTACACTTACACAAAAAATGTATCTCCTTGTACATGTCTATGATAATTTTAAGGAAGTTTGCTTTAATGTTGTATCACTTTAGTTTGTAAAAGATTCTTTCACTCCACACAGTATCAAAAGCTTCCATCGTAAATCAGCAAAAGCAATACATATTTTTCTATAATCGAATGTAGTACAAAAATATGATCACTTGTTCTGTATCCGGCTCTGAAGTCAATTTGATAACAATTAATACTACTAAGTCTGTCATTATATTCTTCTTTCATCTAAAATCTTACAGAGCAGTTTATTAAGGCAGCTAGAAACAACAATGCCGCTATAATTGGAGGGATCATCTGCAAGAGTCACTCTTATGGATAGGTTTTATCATATTATTTTTCCACAATTTGGGGAAATTTCCTTAAGAAAGAATTATGTTGAATAAACTCATATAGCCTTGAAGCATATAAGGGGCTGATACTTTGATTATTTCGTTATTAATTGAATCAAACCCTGGAGATGTGTTGGACTTAAGCAGGGCAATAGCAGAGGACACGTCCATGTTAGTAATATGATAATTAAGTACACCAAATTTGGTAGTTCTACTTAAGATATCATCAATATTAAAGTCTTCCTGATTACACGAGTCAATTTTATTTGTCATTAGATTAATACAATGTGCTAGACACTCCTCAGGAGCCACTGCGGATCTCTTATCACCCTCCGCATCACTGTTCAGACTCTGGATCTCATCTAGAGTTTGCCAAAAGGCCTGAGGGTTGTCTTTCTTCATTTTGTGTAAAATATTCACTAGTTTTGTTTTATATTGTTTGTGTTTCTGTTGTAGAACCTGTTTATATTTCTTCTTAATAGAGTAATATTAAAGTAAAAGTTCATGATTTTTATTTAGACTTTTTTATTTTTCTTGCGTGACTCAAGAGTCATCTAACCATTTTTGATGTAACTTTTGTTTTGTAGCATCATTTTTATTAGCATTACTTTTCTTAGGTAATCCTGTTTTCAGGTTGTGCTTGGTCAAGCTATCATCGATAATATCGGTAAATACCTGTGTCACATTGTTTATATCTGTATCCTTTTAATTTGATTTAGTATTAAACTGCTCTATCTTTTTCTGAATATCATAGGAAGAAAAAATCACTCTTGACTTGATTAACAATTAGGCTATTCCACTTTACTTTATACGGCAAGGGAGACAACTCTGATGATGCTTTATTATTGGGTCTACATACTATGGTGGATTTATATTCTTGGAGTTCTGTTGCATCCAAATCAGCCTCAGTACAATGTGTTTCCGCTAGGCATATATCTTGACTACGTGTTTTATGAGCACATCATCGTTTAATTTATTTACTCTATTATTATTTATTCTTGTATATAAACCATTGATGTTAATGTAAGTGATTGAGATTCTGCATTGCATAGGCACAAAGAACAGACCATGCCGAGCATCTAACTAGGATCCAGTAATGGCCGCTGAATAACTGTCTCAATTTCTCAATAAAACTGTTATCATCTCCATCAATACCTTTCTGGTAATACTTATTGTTATTACCCTAGTATATAGGCTTCTAACCCCAATGTCGAATGGGTTTTATTTCAATGGGTTCTTTTCACTACGCCTGAAACTTGCCTTGTTAATTTGGGTTTTTCATTTAAGAAATTAAGATTGAATATTATATTTGACGACAGAAGGGCTGTGCCATGTTTTGACAAATGTCTGTTCTCTCTAGCGTAGTAGTCTTTTATTATATTCCATAATATTACATATTATGGGATAGATTGCTATTATCCCAAACTGTTACATTATCTTAATATGATAGACAGCTTGCAAGTCTACTGTTGAAATAAGCTGGTCCTGTGAGTTAGTTCTGGTTCCTTTTCGTCCCGATTAGGTGTGACAAGGGATATTACAATGTGCCTAGCTTTCTGTGAGGTTATGTCGATGCATTTCTGGAAGTCATTTACATATTTTTTCAACACTTATGAAGCTGTCTTGTTTAAGGTTGTTTATTCCCACATGAGTCACTAGAGTATGGCAAGGTTATTTTCTCAATGGTTTTCTCACGGTCTTTGGTTGTATAAACTGCCCCATCTTGAACATCTTGGACGTCAAATCTGTTAAGTAGCCGCTTGGAATCAATGAATTTGCATATCGAGTCATGAAGAAATATGACGCTGTTCAGTGTTTAGGTTTTGTCTTGCACATTGCCCGGAGGGGGGGGGGGGGAGTGTCTCCCTGACACACTGGGTGTTCTCACTGGCACTTGAAGTTGACGCTCTGACATTTGGCTGGTCCCTCCGGCTCATTTGGAGTTGGTTTATTTGTGAAACTACTGGATTTTGCGCATGCTGTGATATTAACAGATTTTGTTGGGCGAACAGCATTCCAAGGTGCACCCAGTTTATCTTTAGCATCTATAACTGCTTCAAGTTTTGAACACTTTGCCTCAAGTTCGTCATTTATTTCCATTTGTTTGGCCAGTTTTTCATCCGTATATTGAAGTTGGCGAGCATGTTCTTCTTGGAGCGTGTCTATCTGTTTTTCATATTCCTGCCTCATGGTACTAAGGGCATCTTTAAATCAATTGTAGATGTGGCATCAATGCGAACGAGGTTGGACTCAGTGTGACGGGCTTTACTATCATGAGAATTCGCTAGTTCGTGGTGTGGGTGAGTGTCATTGAAATTATCTTTCAAATGATCATGTCGGTCTGGCTTACTTTTTTCACCTTATCCATAGGTATTGATTCGTGTAATAGTTGTTAGACAAGTTTCTTCAGCAAGGGAAACTCTTCTTCTCACCATGCCAGGAAGTAATTCCCCTGTATTGTAAACACATGAGTGTGGAGGAGAAGATGATTGTGAACATGTTTTCTTCTTTCTCCACACTGGTCTTGCTAATCCGAAAAAATATTTTTTCAATTTCTTTAGAGTTATGATCATAGGGTTCATCGAGGCAGCGACAATGAAATCCTTCTACCTGCTCGATTTGCCAAAAGTATCTGGCGCTTACCGCACGGACCCCGGCGGCAACACAAGCACCCTCTATCATCTTAAGGCTTCTGATTTTGGCGGTAGGCCTGTAAATGATCAGATCTATTTCCTCATAAGGTACCTGGTTGACTTTTCCCTTTGGTTTGCTGGTGGGGGTATCTTTAAGATCGTAAATAGACACACCCTGTGCTGATTTAGCTATTATTTCTTGACTAGGGGGATAGCTCTGAAAAGGTCAGGGCGCTGCCATCTTGGAAGAAGCAATTGTTCTTCGTTGTCGTGTATGCCACAGGTTTCAACCAAATAACACAACACTCTTTGCAAATTATATGTTCAGCTAATATTAGTCAGTATTATATATATTTAGGGCCATTCACAGTCCCCTTTGAGCTGTATTAACTAGGAGTTCATTCCTTTTTTTACGAGCTCTTTTCTGCGTCTTCTTTTCCCACGTTACCGGAACGGGTGATATATGATATCTAACTGTAGTTTCCAATCACTGTGTTATGTACTGTCCCTGATCTAAAGCATCAAATGCATTATATGTAAATTTACCGTACTTAGTTATCCGGAACCGACCCCTCAAAGGCATTCGCACCGAAAATTAGTCTTAAAGCCACTCTGAAATTTTCACTTAAATGCCGTTTTTTATATACATTTATAAGGACGACATATCCGCATTTAGGTGCACATTTCTGGTTGGCTTTTACGCGTGTTTTTCGGTACTAATGCCTTCTTGTGGTCAGTACTAAAGGATTAAATACGATAAATTTACTTATCATGCATGTGATGCTTTAGATCAGGAATAAATTTACTTATGGTGTATTAGTCTTAGTCTTTGCAGGTATTAAGCTGTCATCGTCATGATGGGATATTTATATGGCATATGTGATGAAGAAGACGTCTTTTATGTCAATAAAACGAGTTACCGATTGTAATGTGTTGGCATAAATATGTAGACATGACACATTTACATGGGTTGTATTTTGTGGCAACATGTCATTAAGGCAACATAAATATATAAAAGTGTCTACATAATCATGTCAACACATTACAATCGGTAACTCGTCTTGTTGACGTACAAAACGTCGACTCCATCACATATGCTTTAAAAATGTTTCTTCATGACAATGTCAGCTTAATAATTCCATATTAGACGCGCTGGATTTATGTTCACGTAGTATAAAGCACGGTAAAGGGAAACAACTCCTACAATTTCATTCACAAGAACTTTGTATCACGTTCTCAAGTAGCTTTGGGCAATTTTGGCTCCCGATATAATACAAGATAAATATATGTATGCTAATTTTACTAACAGGCACATGAGGAAAAATAAGACTGCAGTAAGCATTTAACTGATCGGTCTACTTAAAATTAGTAGCATTTATCGTTCCTTAATCAACAGAGCGATTGTGAGTGGGATGAACGCCCAAGCTCCTATGTGTTTCTTGGTATCCATTCCAGAGACGGATCAGGGCGGACAGTCCGCCCCCGCCCCAAACAGACACACTCACAAAAAAAAACAAAAAAAAAAAACAACAAGCAAACAAACAAATAAAATAAAATAAAATGAGCGCATAACAACCGGAACGTTCCTAGAGTAAGTTTACTTTACAGTTGCTTAAAATTATGCCCTGAAAACTTTTAAAATGCACGAGTTTCCGGGGACTTCGCCCCCTGAGCCCCCATGGGGGCGGGGTTTGTCGCACAGACCCCTCGCTTGCTTGTTTACCCTTCCCCTAAATGATATTTCTGTATCTGCCATTGACCACCTCAAAACATACCATCACTGCTAGCACGTGTCATGAGATATTATGATTGCTAAAATGGGAGTAGATTCCCGCCTTCAGTACATGTTCAACTTTATATATATATATATATATATATATATATATATATATATATATATATATATATATATATATATATATATATATATATATATATATATATAAAACCGACAACTTAATTTTCGGGGGGGGGGGGGGGGACTGGGAGTTTCTTTCGAACCGGGATATTCTTTTTCTTTTAGCTCAGGATGATTTATTTTTTCAACTTATATAATAGATATAATTAGTTATTTTTATATAAATCGGAGCAAGAATATGTTTTCAAGGTATTTGGGGGCTGGCATTTTTTTTTCAACAATATTCCAGCTCCCACTCCCCCACCCTTTCACGAATTAAAATTAAATGGTCGGTCCCTAATGCGTAGCTCACACAAACAAGTCCGTACACGTGACGCTAATACCCAATAGTTTCAACTTTCACTTTGAACATAACGTACAATTGGCTCTTATATGACTACTCAGTGCTCAGAATATGAGTGGTCACAAGATCCCTTGTGTATATCTACGTTGCAAACAGACTAGTCTTAGAAGATGGCTACGGGAGGTGGACCACCATGTCCTGACTCAGGACAACTGAACTGTCCGATATGCCTGGAAACATTCAAATGCCCCAGATCTCTGACCTGTTTGCACACATTTTGCGACGGATGTCTGAGGAAATATATTTGCGATTTGGGGCAAAAGGGGGCCCTGAAAGCAGGATTCCCTTGTCCAATGTGCAGAAGAGATATGTTAGTTCCCGAGGGAGGGGAGCCAGTATCTTCTTGGGCAGAGAAATTCAAAGTGAATCGATTTATTATAGATCGTATGTCGGGAGACATAGCAAACACGGAAGTTGATCAAATGTGCGGACCTTGTTCGGTTGTGGATATTTCATCTCCTGCGCAGAAATACTGCATGGAATGTTCTGAATTTCTTTGTGATAAATGTGTGAGACAGCACCAACGATTAAAAGGCACAAAATCCCACATTCTTATCCAAACAGATGAGTTGAAATCTAACGCACAGTTTGCATTTGATCAGTCTGATTTACAAATGTGCTGTAAACACCCTAGTAAGGAGGTGGAATTTTTTTGTAAGGACGATAACTCCCTCTGTTGCAGTATATGTGTAGCATTTGAGCATAAAAGATGCACAGATATCGTTGATCTAAACACCAAGGCAGTCGGCATCAAGAAACAGGGTGTGCAGGAGTCGCTTGGAAAATTGAGTCAGCTTTTGATCCAAATACAGGATATGGTCAAAACCAATACACATCGCCATGATAAGGTCGAAAGTCAGACCCATGAAATATCACAGAAAATGAAATCACTACGAAGTAGGATTAATGTCTTGATGGATGAACTTGAAAGATCAGTATGTGATAAGTGTACATCAACTAAAAAAGAGGAAGTACTGTCCATAACTGATCAAAATAGTCGATTACAGTCACAAAAAGCGGCGATTGAAAGCTCCATTAGTCTTCTGGAGGTGATATGTAGACATGGAAGCGAAATGCATGTGCTCATCGCAAACTGCAAAGTACAAGACCAGATAGAAAATTACTCGAAATTCTTGAAAGACGAAGAATCCAAGTTAGTCACTGTAGATATGGAATTTAATCTGGACACAGATTTTGAGAGGAAGCTACTGATGTCATCCAACCTTGGGGAAGTTGTGGTCACCAGGAATATTCCAGAGGTTTCCTATGAATATTCCAGTAACGTATCAGAACATTTCTGCCGTCCTAGAAAGCTCAAGGATGTTGAGATAAGCAGTCCTACAATATATCATGCTTCAGGGCTTTTTGCTAAGCCACCAATGTATACTAGTGCTTGTCATCTTCCGGATGGACGGCTTGTTCTTGTGGACTGTACAAATTTCACGTGCTGCTTATATGATGATTCGCTTCAGTACCTTACACATGTAAACATCGGATACAAAGCCCATTCGGTCAGAACCTTAGGTGTTAACCATATAGCGATCAGTTCTTACAATCACAAGTGCTTGGAAGTAATGGAGATGACAGACAAATTCAAATATGGAAGAAAAATTGCGAATGATACAGCCTATTTTGGGATGGATTTTATAGGCAGGGAGCGATTTATTTGCATGACATCAAATAACCCATCCAAAGAGTTGCGTCTAACAACCATGGACACAAATCTAAATATCACAAGTTCTATTTCAGCTGATAAATCCGGCCGAAATTTCTATGGCTCAACTCATGTGAAGTACGATAAAGTATCATCGACATTGTACCAGTCGTCTTGGAAGGACAGTGCAGTCTATGCTATGTCAATGGATGGCACCCCTAAATTCACTTACAAACACAAAGATTTGATTTATCCACGGGGTATAGAAGTGGATAGGGACGGCAACATCTACATTTGTGCGGAGAAATCACATAACATCCATCATTTATCATGTACTGATGGAAAACTTATTAGGATAATATCCGATAAAAAAATGAAGAGTCCGGAAGATATTTCATTCCATCCAGTCAGAGATGAATTCATTGTTACATGTGGTAATACAGTAGCAAATGTGCTTTTATTCAGGCTGACATAACGCCTTAATCTGTGAATGCGATGAGATGCTGTTTAAAAAAGGCACAGGTTGGCGTGTGTGATTCTATAGCTGTTGGGGATCGTACAGGAAAGTTTATTTCAAGTTAAATTTATTTGTAAAAAAAAAATAATGTCCATCCTTTGCAAGCCGTATTTTTTAGCATTCATAGAGGTGTCATTGGTGAGATATTTCAGAGACAATTCGGCGGAGTTTGTATAGCATGTATCAGTTTAAAACAATATCAGATGGCACATAAGTGTACTTTAAAAGTTTGGAATTAAAGAGTGAAAACACAGCTGATGGCACGTTTTTCATTTCTTAAGTTTGGCAAAATTACATTAAATTTAGTTAGAAATGTTTACGTAATGTCTGCAATAACTAATTTGCTTTCTTATTCACGTAAGCTGCGTTGATTCATTGCAACCCGTAAACATGTTTAGTTAAGTAAAATAATTCCTTATGTTGCATAACATCTCTCTCTTTCTTTCTCTCTCTCTCTCTCTCTCTCTCTCTCTCTCTCTCTCTCTCTCTCTCTCTCTCTCTCTCTCTCTCTCTCTCTCTCAGCTGTACAGTTAACTCCTCAGGAAAATAGGAGAATGATGTGTCCATTAGCATACATGTAATTACTTCTTTAAGATATCGATTTTTTTCCGTAAAAAAAAATCATTGTGATTGACAGAAGACTCTTAAGTGCATGGTAAACATTTAATTACAATAGGATAAGACGAAAAGACTAGCTAGGAAATAAAATATACTGATGACCTCGTCTTTTTCAGTATATATTGTATTGTATATAACACTGTCCAGACTGGCTGAACTATTCCGGATAATTCATTTTATAGGTAACTGGAGCTAAAACTGTTATTTCAGGTTCAGCGTGATATATAAATCAAACAATATATGCTATTCTGGTAAAAATTCATGGACTACTAGAGGCTTGAGGCAGTTCACTATTAATTTGATGGTACAAAAGTCAAAGGTTAAGGTCGCAGGAGTTGTAATGCTGGTTTTGGTTTTCGTACGATGAGTCGAGTTCCTAGTTAACAGCTCTTTCCAAAACTGATGTTGGGTTCCTTGTAACAAAAGTTTCCTCATACTTTCCAGCTTGAATGCACTCGAGTAAAATAAACTCCATCTAATTTGAGGGTTAAAAGTGAAGGTTGCAGGAGTGAAAATTGTCATTTTAGTGTCCATCTGAAAAATTCAGTTTTCTTCATCCGTATCATGAGACTTCATAAAAAGCCAATTTCTCATCAATCATTGAAAGTACGACTAAATCTCATTCATATCAGGCCAAAAGGTCAGTCAACGTATACTTGTGATAACATCGTAGTTACAATAGCTGTTGTCGGTTGTGCAGATCAGCCACTTCTTTTGGATGTTTTTATTTATCAGCTTTTAATTTATTGTTTACTCGTCCAATATATGAGCAAGGGAAGAAAATGTGATTAAAATAAGAAGGAGTATGTTGTATTACAAGCACAAAAGTTCGGGTATATTTTATATGTCGTTGTTAAAATAATACCACTACAATCGCTCTCTCTCTCTCTCTCTCTCTCTCTCTCTCTCTCTCTCTCTCTCTCTCTCTCTCTCATATACTCATAACTTTATTTTATTTACAGAATTGCATACATTAAATGAACTCTGTAGTAATAAAATCCTCCTTCTTGGTGAAGTTATAATACATGTAACTGTAAGGATGAAAACCCTCGATAATTCCTGATATAATTTACAAGGGTTTCAATAAAAAATAAAGAAGCAAGAGAAGGTGGGAAAGTAGGGGGGGGGGGGGCAACACTTTACGCAGGTGGTCCAGGGGCAACGGTTTGCCCTCCATAAGCTCAAATGGTGTTGATGTATCAGCTAAAGTTAGACTGTCATTCCCTGAAGTAGAAATTTGAAATTTGTTTCTCAATAATTGTTGTATGGTTGAATCATGTATAAAATTCATATTGATAATTCATATCTCCAGGGGTGGGGGTTGTTCATGATGATCTTATGGGTTCCATCTTATTAAAAAGGAAAATAATTATCATGCAGAATCATTAGTTTAATTGATATTGATACTGAACCATTGCAATATATTTATAATTCTTTGAATCAAATGAAAATCCCTTTTTCTTAGCTGATAAAAAAATCTATATAAAAAAGTAAGCACCGGAAAATGGATATTGCCAGGTGAATGAATAACATAGGAGAAGAAAAATTTTTTTTTTTTTTAAATTAAGCAAAAAATAAAGAAGAAAAAAAGGAGGGTCTTTTATAATAATATGTGCACTAAAATCAACAATAAAAAAATGAACTTAACAAAATGTATTATGGCGTGGGCAAAGCCTTTGGTCGAAGACTGAGTTTTAATTTCCTACTTGCGGAAGTGTTGCAATCAGTTAAAAGTAGATCTGCTTTGTATCATGTTGTCTTTTGTGTCAAATTAAGTAAAGGGAATAGAATAAAAACAACAACAAAAATGTTAAAAGGCGTGCAAAGCCTTCCTGCGTAAGAGCTAGCGGTGACGTTTAAACTGTTTCTTTTGACGTACACATCAATCGGAACATCCTCGGCTATTTCCATCGCATGCTTGATGAAACCTCGGATGTAAATAATGGCCATATTAAACTGCCTAATACCTGCGGTTGTTATTACATCGTGCTAACTTTATTCACGTCACAATGACTAGATGATGTTTGTCATCATTAAAAGCAACGTGAGCAACAGTTTCAGGCTTCTGAAACTGAGTGATTTCTTTAATTTTTTCATTACAAATTTGCAGGAATAGTACTAACAATTAAAAATATGCAGGTATTTCATTGATTGTTTAAATGTCTTTGACAAACTTCATAAATTCCAGTGATTTTCAAAACCGATCACTTCCACTTAGGCATTATGGGATTGCGGACTACATGTAAGATTTACTTACCTCCGAAATTGAAGAGCCTGACACTGTGCAAAAACTACGCACCTCCGAAGCTGAAGATTAAAAACAGAAGTGTTCCCTTGAGCATGGGCAATTGTACGTTTTGCAAAAACAAGTTAATATGAAGAATTTTACTTAGTTAAATTACTGTCAAGACATGTGTTAGACTGACTTTAGAAAGTCATCACAACAAAACAAAGGGGCCAAGTGTTTGGAACTATTTTATTAGACTTTTAACATACATATGTGTCTACCTGGCTGGTTGGCGTGTGGATAATATCCAAAATTGGATAGTAAATCGCCAGATAGCAGAGGCTTTTACTTACGGCGATGGTGCTGAGTCACGTCTTCGAGTGTTATTTTCAACACCTATCATTTTATAAGAATCAGTTCTTTGCACATTTAGCCAGATGTTTGTCCACCAAAAGCTAACCAATTTGGGAAGTATCACTATGATTACCTCCGAGTCTATTTCAGAGAGTCGAAGTTATTCGGCTCACATTGGGAAGAGACGAGGATTTCCGAATAAGGTACACGTGTAATATGTGTTGAAACCTATTGGATTAATGTTTTTAACAATCTTTCATAGATTGCTTATCTTGAAAATGAATGTACAGAAAAGCGAACCCACTTACTATGCAAGTGCAGTGCGCTGAATGGAATACTGCCCTCACATTTGTCGACCAAAATGACGTACTCCACCAGCTGAAAAACTCATTTTTGGTCGACCAGTGAGATTGTTGTATTCCATTCAGCGCATTGCACTTGAATATTAAGTGGGCGCAATCATGGCCATTTTCCAGCGGAAAACGGACGAGCATTCCTTAAAGGTGGAATAGCAAGTGAAATTTAATGTAGGCTTAAAATGTCGAATCTCTGAGCTGAATATCAGTGCCAAATTTATTATGCTATGTGAAGTGTAGCTTGAAATATCACTGTCGATTCTTAAATAGGTCGCAGGAGAAATGGAAGAAGTGTCCTCCTTTGTATCATTATATATTATTTATAGGCACATTTTAAGCAACGATACTAGTCCCTTTGGATTCAATTCACACCTGTGCTGATAGATGATCAAATTGTATCACACGTTCAATTATTGATCACTGATCGAGATTTATTTACGTATGCTGGACTAGAGAATACCTACTGATGAAAGCAATTTTTTGTCCAGTAAACTAAGTTTCTCCAGGAATACCTACCCGATCACATTAACGTTTGAGATATAAGCCTGCTACCTCCCGAATCCAGCCATACTAAAAAGACGAATTCGTCTTTTCTGTCTTTATCATATAGACAAAGGGCAATAACTCTTGGCCATTACCGTCCCTTGCTGCCACCAGGTTTCGTTAATTTTTAAGCTGAGCGAAATACCAACGAGGTTGCTCGCATGGCGGAGTGGCTGGGAGGGTTTATAAGTAATGTGATCGGGTAAGTATTCTTGATAAACATAATTTATTGGAAAAATTTGCTTTCTCCTTCGAATACATTCCCCGATCAAATCAAGGTTAAGAGACTGGGTAATATGAGGAGAGAATGCTGAGCATGGTACTTATACCTCGGGTATTCTCCTAGGAAATAAAAAGACTGGATTCCGTATGAGAACGATAACCGGCTCTCCTAACTTGAAGGCAACACAGCTACGGACACGTGATCTGTGACCCTTATATCCGGTTAAGTAGATGATTACTGAATTCTTCTTACTGACAAACTTTCACTGGCGAATCCAGCGAAGCTAAGAGGCTGTGTTGGCTTTAGCTGGGTCTGGTGGTCATCTGGGCCACCGCCACATAACCCAACAGATTCCGAGTTTGTCTCTGCGAAGCTAAATCCTGAGATAAAAACTCGAGAAGGCTGATTCTGCATGCCAGCCAACAGTTTCTATTATGTCTCGGATCAAAACGTTACGTTCGAACGCGTGGCTCGCAGAGATCGCTCTAATTTTGATCAACTGAAATCCTCATGAGGCGACTCTGATCTTTTGAGACTTCAGAGTACGCCGAGCGTATAACTCACTTCAGCCACGAAGATAGGGATTGAGGGGTGATATCCTGCTTCCCGTCCTTCAGCGGGAGAAAGAAACGATTGCGTGTTCCATGACTTGTCTCTGTACACTTCAAGTAGTGCTCGAGGGCATGGATAGGGTCTTGCATGGCCGCTGCTCTCGACGTGCCTATCGAAGAGAGGGAGCGTATGACGACTTTCCGATTGCCCACCGACGGCAACTTATTTTTGGCCACAAAACCTGGTTGCGTCATGAGGACCACCGAACCATCCGATCTGAACTGAAGAGCATGCAACTCGTTCACCCGGCATGCCAAAGCTAAAGCTATCAAGAAACATGTTTTGTATGATAGTGGCTTCAGCAAGGTTCGGGCTAAAGGCTCGAATTGATCTGAATTGAGCCATGTTAAAACCCAGGATAGAGTCCATTTTGGAAACAGGGCAAGCGATTTTGGTCGATCCAAATCAAAATTGACTAGTAGTTCTGATAGATCTTGATCATGACCGACATCTCTTCTGCAATGACGCCTAAATATGTCAGATATCATGGAGCGGTAGCCTTTGATGGTAACTGGGGCCAACTTTTTCTCCTCGTAGAGCCTGAGAAAAAGTCGTCCAGTTGAGAGATAGAGGCACTCAAAGAGACGATGTTATTGACTCGGCACCAGTCCCAAAAAACAAGCCACTTTTCCTCATAAGCCTTCAGAGTGGAGGGCATATTTGCTCGGGAAATGTTCTCTACAATCGAAGGTCTAAATTCTTTCTTTTGCAAGGTTATCCTGACAGGAGGTACTTGGCTTTCGGAAAAGAAAGCCTTAGCATTCCCCGGATCACAGATTTTTCCATTCCAGACAGTCATTAATCTCTCTGACCATCGCTGACTGTGGAAGCAGCCGGAAGGATGGAGTCTCTTCCTCATCGTCGATATCTACGGAGGCCTTGACCTTATACTCATGCGTGGTGCTAGGGGGCGGAGGGCATTCTGTAGCCGACAACACCTGGTATATCTCCTCGAAAGCAGCCTTAAAGCTGAACTCAGTCCGCTCCATGGTTGGATCTGAGTAAGGCTGTTGTTCAGGAATATCTTCATACTCACTGTTTGTAGTATCCTGTTCAGGCCCTGCCTCCATATCCAGACAAACCATCCTCAGTGGCATAGAAGACGCAATGCCGTCATCTCTATAAAAGTCACAGTAACTTCCCTGCGGGTAAGCTGTGAACATAGGGTAAGCCGGCTCCGCTGGACGAATTTGTCGTACCGATACGGACGGCTGGTTCGTCGGAAGCATGGTCGGCACGGCTGCCGGCTGTGCGAAAGGTGGTCCGATCGGCATGGCTGGACGTACGGATATATCACTAAAATCCCGTCATGATAGGTATGTGTAGCTGTAGGCCTGGCAAAACGGACAGATCTAGCAACAAGATCCCCATAGTTGTTGAGAGATGGATCTATCAGTAAGATCCTCGAACTGAGACAGCTGGACTGGCTGGATGGCCGTTGTATAGGATGGATCCAATGGATCCGTAAAAAAAAAAAAACACGTGCCCGGACTTACAGGCCCGAAGACCATGCTCAGACATGCGCCGGGATATACGCACACTGGGCTATCTAAAATTGGAGGGACACTCCCCAAATGTGTCAGAATTACCTGTGGAAGTAAGAGAGGGATAGATTTGTCCAGAATTTATTAATTGCGTTGTCGTTTCCTGAACCAGTTCACGCATCTGTAATTCGAAGGACGACATTGATAGTTGTGACTACAAAACTTCATCGTTTTGCTCCCCTATTTCCGCAGAAGTCATAGTAACTGATGGTTGTATACGCCGCGCTTTAAAGGGGGGGGGGGTGCAGCTACATCCCCCACAAGGCTCGCAAGAGATTCTGTCTTCGAATGAATACTTGATACGTCTGTGTTGTCATGTGAGATTTTCCGCACTTTTCTTTGCCTTTGGCCAACTTCTGCAAAACAGCGACACATACATCCTCAGACCATATGGCGACCACACTGCAAGGACAAAGTACGTTATGTAAAAGCCAGGGACGACTCGTGTGTGTGGCCTTGAACTTCTTGCATTTTTATTGCACTACGTCGACAAGTTTCACTGAAACGACACAATAAAACCAAAAAAATAAAAAAATAAATATATTTCATGCCACAAATAGGTGGTATATGAGAATACAACAACTGCTACAATTTTTCAGGTGATGTCGCTAACCTATGGAGATACAGATCACATCACTGGTCAACATTTACAAACAGAGCATTCAGAGGAAATATGAGAAGATTTGGGCACATAAATATAATATTTCTTGGACAAAATACAGTGACTATCCTGGAGTGTACAAAATTTGTAAAAGAGAAAAACTAGTATATCATTATGAAGTATGAAAAATGTCCAATTCCACAAATAGCATACAGTTTATGATATTGTATTCATTATAAGAGTAACAAATTTGGCAAGATTTTGGTGAATTTTGCGATTATTGGTGGCAAATAAAGTTTGTAATTTTGCAATAGAGGGTTTGCAGTAATAGAATGGTTTTAGAAAATTACTTCTTTCTTTGTGAAATTTGGGACAAATGAATAAATAATGGTATTTGTCCCTGATGTTGTTTTTATCACAATGATTACATCTTTTTTCCTCAAACAGTGTGTTGTCCCAATGATCGGTTTCAACAGGGAATCTGTGATTGAAAGTCTTAAACTTTATCAATGGTAAATACAGATTCCTAGGTAACAGTAATAAGTAGTTTTCCATATTCAAATCTTCTTTTAAACAATGGTAAAATTTTCCCTTAGAGGATAGAGTTACCAACAAAATGAAATTAAGGGGGTAGAATAATAAAAAAAGGTTAAAAGGCATGCACAATCCTACCAGCATAAGAGCTAGCAGTCACGATAGTGTGTCAGGTCAACTCATTTCAATTAACCAGTTGAACACTATTATAAATATTATTATGTAGGTAACATAATTAAAGTAGATATCTAACATTAATCAGTGGCTTATCATACTATTTCACAAATGTGATCAATGATAGCAAGATCAGCAAGTGAAAGGAGTACTCATGCATAAAAAGCTTTGTTTCACATATACAGCTCTTTATGGAGAAGCGAGTTCCAAAGTTCATAGTGAACTTAAAATTCACGAATCAGTACTTAGAGGTTTGCTTAAGGATGAGCAGAAATGTCACTATTACTTGCAATGAAATTGCAGCATCAATATTTTACTAATAAAACAATATTTGAAGAAAAATATAAAGTTTCAACATTGATTGTTGTTGTTCCCAAATTAAATGTCCCTAGTTTTTTAAAAAAGGAAATCATGTTTTGTTGTGAATTAACAATAACAATAAAATATATCTACATTCACAAGCAAATATGCAGCGATGTAATACTCAATGTTTTCAGAGGTACATGTGTTGTGTCTTGAAACCTCGTGGAGTAATGTTTTTAACAATCTTTCAAAGGTTGGTTATCTTGAAAATAAAGGTAATTTATACCAAAAAGCAAATATCTACATTAGAAAAAGCATTTTATTGACAATTATTCACAACACAAATATAAAATGAGTATTAAACCATTTAACTGCACCCCCTCCTCATCTTCTCATTGCTGATGTCTAGCCCGGACAGCATCCCCTTCTTAAATTTTCAGAGGTCCCTCGGTAACTTGTGCCCTCGCTTATACTGTGGTCGGTGTTTTTGTTGTGCCCTCGCTTATACTGTGGTCGGTGTTTTTATTGTGCCCTCGCTTATACTGTGGTCGGTGTTTTTGTTGTGCCCTTGCTTATACTGTGGTCGGTATTTTTGGACCCCATTGTGCACAAGTTATTGAAGTAGAGGTGTAGCTCTATTTCATCCTATTTATACAATTTTGTTCTAAAGATATTTGCTGGTATATACCAAGGACCAAAACTACTAACAGCGTAAACCCAGGGTCTGGGCTGGTCATCTGTGATTATAAGCAAACAGTGTGCACCCTTATCTATGCCAGTGCATTTTGTGACATCAGATCTCTGATACATTTGGGTACACGATACATATAGTTACATACTGTACTATAATCTGTATGCATATGATTAGAAACAGAACCATTCCCAATTTCTGTTTATCTATTTCTGTCTTCCACCACTCCAACCATCCCAAAGTCCATGTATATTACCATATTAAGAGACATATACCACCCCAATCAAGCAGCAATTTTTAAACCTCTTAAATACTGTAAGATATTTGGAGTATTATGTTTTTTTATGGCACAGCAACACAAAAATGTTATCTCTTGCAATTGGAGTAAAGTGTCTCGCCCAAGTACACACCAAGGTAGCCAACCGATGATCCGATGGTAAGAATTAAATCCACATCCATTTTGTCACAAGTCCAGAAAGCTAACTATGACCACAGCACCCGACTCTTGAAGCTGTATGAGGACTTGCACAACATTAAATCTGCGCAGATGTAAAAGGTCTTATAATCTCTGCATATTTTATTCTCAAAAGATTGGTAACGTCAAAATCTAATCTGAAACAGAACCTCTAGAATGAAGGTTTCTTAATTGTTTAACCATAAATGAAGTATTGTGATTTGAAATTTTTTTTAACATTTTCCTTAAAGTTTATAAATGCGTTCAGGTTGATGTTCAGTGTGAAACTTTTAAGAGAGAAACTGAATGAAGAATAGAAGATAAAGACAAACTAGATTCGAGTTTGCAAAGAAATATATTCCCCCACTCATAGCATGCAGATCATACAGTCCAACAAATTTATTATTAAAGAAGAAATTCAAATATTTATATCACTGCATGAAAATCTAACGAGGTCATCTACATATCCATACATACATGTATATGAAAGTTTATGTCTGTATCAAGTGGACTTTGCTTAATTATGCTAAGATTTTGTGCCAACAAAGTTCAAAAATGTGTAAAAACCTGAAAGACAGTTGATCTTATCAGGTCATCTATGTATGCATGCAAATATTATAATATCAAAACTTTCATCTGTCTAATATTCTTCTTGGAACTGATGGATGGATGGACATGTGGATGACACTAACAATCTTCAAGTCCAATAAAAAAACTTGAACTAATAAATCCTTTTCAGTAAGACTGTTAACAAGCAATTTTAAGCCTCAGTGGTAATATCTTTATCTGTAGGAAGTAAAAATTGTTCTTCTATAAGTGAATCTTTCATTTTCAACTACAGTTCTACCCATTTATGTCAACATCCTCTGGCTCGAGGAAATATTGTTGACATAAGCGGACGTTGAGAAAAGTGTTGGGGGGGGGGGGTTGAAAAAAATCAAATTTCTCTTTGACCCCGCATACAAGTGAAATTCATCTGTAAGGGTGGCCTGTCAACAGTTAGTAGGATTTACACTTTGAGAAAATAAATAATGTAAATTTTGAGTACATGAAGATAAAACCAGTGTGAAATACACTTGTATATTGACAAGTTACATTTTTTTTTTACCTTTTGTCTAATAAAATCCATAATTCATTAAGTACATGTATACTAAAAATCAATGAATTTGAATATAGGTCACATGTTAGAAAATTCATGTATTGGTCACATTGTGTTAGAAAACACATGTATAAAAAAATGGTAGTACTCGTTTGATCTATATCCCATTGTCAACCAACATGTGTGACTAAACAATTCACGATGATATTCATTGTTGCCAATAGCATGTGGCTGTATTGTTGTTTATTTACATGCTACATGTACTTAAATTGGTTTAGATTTTGGTCTGCAATCATCTTACTGAGGCTACCAAGGGGATGACGCTATTCATAGATAATTGAAAACCTGTCAACAAAACACAAAACATTCAATGACATTTTAAAAAAAGTCTTAATTAAGCACAGGTAGAATTTGCATTTTACACTGCCGTTGGTAGCTATCATAAGCATAAATAAAGTTACTTTTCTTCCTGCAGAAAAGGAAACTTTCATGGCACAATAAACGTGTTTCAATCACCGATCACTTTGCCAAATGCAACAATCGATCAGATTCCATTGCTTTTATTCAAGTTTGATGATGACTTCCTTTGATGAAGGGTGCATTGTTGTTTTTGAAGATTGTAGCTGGCTTGCTTTGATGAAGGGTACATGCGTTATTGAAGTTGCCAAGAAAGGCCAACATTGAAGGACAAAACAAATGCCTGTTTGTTAATCTGACGGCAACATTACAGCCTGGAAGCAACATCAAATAATCGTAGAACAAAGTATGGGTCGGAACAAGCAGCTTGTTGACACAAATGATCAGAAAAGAAAGGATTTGTTCAAATTGAAACCTTGGGCTTCTGTTGACATATACATTTTTTTTTTATCTCAAGATCGA
The DNA here is from genome assembly GCA_029931535.1 of Margaritifera margaritifera. Classification (NCBI taxonomy): domain Eukaryota; kingdom Metazoa; phylum Mollusca; class Bivalvia; order Unionida; family Margaritiferidae; genus Margaritifera; species Margaritifera margaritifera. The sequence goes on from JAQPZY010001308.1 coordinate 683,127, forward strand.
CATAAGCATGACAAGTTTGGTAGTAACAATAGACCAGGGGGAACGGGACTTTGTTTTTTTGTCGACATAGGCGGTTTGTCAACACATATATAAGTGGGTAGGACTGTAGACATATTGAGACACTAATTAGATACCAATATGACACTTAAAGAAACCTTTGTGTACTCTTTCTACTGATGTCTGTTACAATGTTTTCTTTAGATTCAATGAATTGTCATGCAATTGTCCTTGCTTAACCCCCTGGTAATAGTCAATTTAAGTTTAGGTCTAACTGATTGTTTATGTTATATCAATGAAGAAATGATGAATAGGACTTTAAAGATGCTGAACCATGGATTTGAGATGTTGGACAAAGTCTTTCAATGATTAAGCTGCATTTGTTTAAAGGCTAGCTGCATTTGTTTAAAGGCTAAAATGCAGAATATGAACTCAGACTAGAGATAAACTGCAGACTCATGGAGTAAAATTTTGTACTATACAACAGCCAACAGCAGAATTTATACAATCCCACAAGTATAAGCTTTCAGCAAAAGCTTGCCTTCCCATTAACATAATGGCAACTGGTCCCATTTTCACCAACATAAGTCTGCACTTTTTAGATTTGATTGGTAAATTTTAGGTAAGACTTAAATATCTGCCAATCAGATCAATGGATTCTAGACTTACAATTTAAATCCAGAGTTCTGTTGTTGAAATCCAGACCTGATCTCTTTTGATGTCAGGAATACACCCAGACAACTCAAAAGGAAATCAAACAACTCAAAAGGCAATCAGACAACTTAAAAGGCAATCAAACAACTTAAAAGACAATCATCTTTTAGGTACTTTCCTTGTATTTAACATGCTCTTCAGTAAAAAAATACCATATTATATGGCTGAATTGCACTCCAAGTTATGTCCCGCAGGGCAGGCAAGATTTCTGAAAATGTTCTACTTGTATTCCTACATAATCAATAGAAAAAAAAACTAACTTTCAGCTACAATCCAATATGATGTCATACCAAAAAAGGTCTATAACTTCCAATCCATGAAGACGATCTGATAGATAAAGAATTAGTGATATCCAAGATACATCTTTCAGATCTTTGAGTAGTAAATAACAACAAAACAAGGTTGCTTTTGCAGGATCTATACATAATGTAATAAAATAAACAGTGTACTGAATAGTAACAAATGTTTAATACTGACAGCTTTGCTCTTAATCAAGAAAATACCGTATATATTCACGTATAATATGGGTCCAAATGCAATTAAGATAGATCCTGATCTGCCGTCGCATAATGCGCTGGCAGTTCATGTCTATGTTGTTTGTTCCACTGATTAGTCCCTACAAACTGCATAGACCCAGATCTGCCAGCACATTATGCGTGACAGATCTGGGTCTATGCAGTTTGCAGTTGGTATCGGATTATATGCAAGTATATACGGTAGGTCATATGCATTTATGTTAGTGGTGATCACATATTGCAAGATATCTAATTAGCCTTATTTTAAAGCAAAACAAATTATTAACCTCTCTGAGAAATCTATTAAAGTTATTTTTGATTTCTGCAAAATTACACAGCCAAGACTTTAAATATCTGAAAATATTTAAATATTCATGTTTTTAACTGAAGTCCTGGGTTCATGATCTTTAAGTTCTGTAATAGTTCATATTGCATTTTTCTTGATATTCAATAAATGCCACATGTGATGGGTATTTATTTGACTTAACATTTTTCAAAAACATGCACAAAGAATGCTGGTACAAATTAAATGTAGAGAAGAAAAAAATCTTCAGAATCATGTAGAAAAAATCATAGAATATATTGCAAGATTTATTCAGAGGAAAAAAATCTCAGTATTTTAATCATAATGACAAAATGACACATCAAGGGTTATTATAAGATATTCTTTGCAACAAATCTGGACAATAACAGGATTGTTATGAACATCTCAAACAGATCTTGTGCACTTTTGTTTCAATGGCAAATAAATGAAAATCATACCTGCATCTATATTAAGTACAGTTTCTATCTAAACAAAATAAAATCAATTTATCATAATATGAATGCAAAATATGGCAAAAACATATTGAAACAAAAAAATAGTACAGTACAAGTGGACGGCTTCTTAAAAGAAGAAAAATAAATATATGAAATTACATGTATTTAAAAATGGTAAAACATATGAAACGTTAGGATTACTGTAATAATAAATAGTACTTAATGATAAAGTTTGACAATATACTGTATCAGTATTGCTCGGAGACTTGTATCATCAGAGTTAATGCACTTTGTGATGGCAACGTGAGGAATACAATTGTAAATAGAGTCAATAAACTTGCCTTATGCTCCATCAACATTAATTACATTGAAACCAGAGACCTAATTGTTTCAAACTACTTCACATGTGCAACAATCAACAAAGACTTAAAGAAACCATCATGTCTTCATATATGCAAAAATTTCAGCATGTTTTAATTAGCAGATGTAACTCAGAAGAATATAATAAAAGTGGGTATTAATACAAGAATTCTGCAGAATGATGTCTCTTCTGCTCCACTGAGGCATAGTTCAAAAACCCTGGAAAGTCACTGGAGCATGAAAAGTCTGTCACTATGAACTCCTTTTGTGTGCAATTAGGATTACACTATGAATACACCCATGAAGAAGTTTCCTGACTGTACATATAACAGGGTTAGAAGAACTCAGCTAAGTGCAAAAACTGAACAGTGGTGTCTTTGTTTGCAAAAATGACAACATTTTTGGAAAAGTGATACCTATTACTCTTCAATGCTTACAAGCTGTGACAAAAAGCAGTCTCATCTCCCCTGCCATATGTTATGTTAGGTCCCAAATTTATCATATTTACCACTATATAAGGCATACCAGACAGTGTAGACACAGTTGTGCTGTATGTAGTGGTAGATCAGGGTCTACACCATTTGCTTCAAGCAGTGTAGACCCAGATTTACTGTCACACAGTGTACTGGCAGATCAAGGTCTACACCATCTACTTCATGCAGTGTTTATACTGGCAGATCAGGGCCTACACCATCTGCTTCAAACAGTGTAGACCCATTTGTGCTGTTGCACAGTGTACTGGAAGATCAGGGTCTACACCATCTGCTTTAATCCCCCCCCCCTCAGTCACCAAAATAAGGGGGAAATAGGAAGAAAAAAAAGGGGGGGGGTTAAATAGCCACAGTTCAATATTTACCCAACAAATCAATATCTGTCTCTCTTTCTTCCTGCTCCACTCTGTTAGGGCTCTACTGAATCTAAATCCTCAAAAGATGTCTCCTCTAGGTGTATAAGCATTAATCTGTTGATCGTATCTGAGATGTCCCCTCTAGTTGTATAAGCATTAATCTGTTGATTGTTTCTGAGATGTCTCCTCTAGTTGTATAAGCATTAATCTGTTTATCGTATCTGAGATGTCTTCTCTGGTTGTATAAGCATTAATCTGCTGATTGTATCTGAGCTTAATCTGTTCCTTATCTGTGTATGAATATTGTTCTGTGCTGAGAGAACCCCCTTTCAGGACTCACGGTACTAAAGCAGCTCCTATAGTAAACCTATGGAAACACCATGATATAAAAAATTCAATAACTTTAAATTTCTGAATGCACATGATCAAACCTATATTTCTCAGTATACACCCATCCTTGATGCAAGTTTCTGTGTGGAGAAAAGCATATGAGCTGCAGCAATTTCTTGATCTACATGTGTTTTTAATTTCACACCTAACAAATCGGGTGCTAATTTCAGTAATGGGTTTTCTAAAGTCAAGTCTGTAAAAGTACTGAAATTCCATCAATAAAAGATTTTCTCAGTTACAAATTGGATAAGCTCTCAAAAGATTCTTTTTACTAAAATTTTAATTTTCATCATCAACCAACCATCCAGCCAAACCCATATATACTCTATTTTATCTTCACCCATTTCTAGACTGATTCCCATTCTTCCAAATAATTAGTACCATGAGTCCTTCACATTCTGCTGTCTGAAGGGGCATATGCATAGCTAGCTTAGCCAGCTTGAACAAGCTGGGAAACTGTTCTCTATGGTTGTTATGTACAATTTTCCATAGCTCATATGTATTGTCTCTAAGATTTTTCACTAACATTAACTTGGCCAAAGTTTCACTTTCTTGAATCAGTGCTTTAATTGCAGACTACTATGCCAGATTTCTTATCTGTTCCATAATGCTGTATTAAGGTTTTAAGTCCATCAATGCCATAGTCTGCTCATTCAAATAAATATCTTTACTTTTTAATTTCTTTTTTGATTCTTATTTATTCAGTTTATCTTAACCCACAAGGTGCTATATAGTTCTGTAAAAAGATCCCTCAGTGCTGAATTGTTTGAGAAAAGAAATGAAAATTGCACTCTACTTTTAAATTATCTGTATTTTAAATAGGCTTGGAATTCCCCATTTAATTTTGAAATACCACTGAATAGGGGGTTGATAGACATGCTGTTTTTTTCGGGCTCAAAATCACTCAGTGGTATTTCCAGTAGCACTTTCCCAGCTGCAATAATCTGATATACTTCAAAACTTTTTAAAAAAAATCATTGTCTCCGTCACTATCATCAGCCAGTATTTGTGGAAAGAAATTGTCATCTGAAGATGAACTATGTTGGGAGTCTGCCATTTTGCAGTTTTCTATGAAGCCCGTATTTTAAAAAAGTATTTGTAAAACTTCCTTGATGAATGCAAGGTAAAAACTAATACAGAATGCTTGTTCCAGGGCCCAATGTACCAATACAATTTAGTTTAGCTACCTGTCATGTCAAGCCAAAGTACCTGGAATTGTAAACAGTTGAATACCTGAAAAATTACATGTCTTGACAAGTGCTACAAGACCTCTACTGGCAGCACAACTTCTGTCACAACAAGCACTTTAAGGGTTAACAGTTAGATAAAAATTGTATACTGAGTACATTTTTATATGCATGACATTGAACTTATTTGTGGGAGTTCTCAAGCATCAATACTTTCCAAGTGCACACATTTTTAGAAATTTTGCACGATTTGCACACTCATGTCCCCTTGCAGCATCTCTGAAACAGTGTAGTCCCTGGTGTGCTATTACATAGTGACTTGCCAGATCAGGGTCTACACAATCTGCTTCAAAACACAGTAGACACACATGTGCTGTAATACATTGTACTGGCAGATCAGGGTCTACACCATATGCTTCAAGCAGTGTAGACCCAGGTGTTCTGTTATATAGTGTCCTGACAGGTCAGGGTCTACACCATCTGCTTCAAACAGTGTAGACCCAGATGTGGTGGAACACACTGTACTGGCATATCAGGGTCTACACAATCTGCTTGAAACAGTGTTGACCTAGATGTGGTGTCACATAGTGTTCAGGCAGATCAGGGTCTACACCATTTACTTAAAACAGTGTAGACCAATTTGTGCTGCCACAGAGTGTACTGGCATATCAGAGATTAAACTATTTGTCACATAGTGTCCTGGCAGATCTGGGACTACACTATTTGCTTTAAACAGTGTAGATCTAGGGTGTACTGTCACATAGTGTACTGACAGATCTGGGTCTACACTATTTGCTTTAAACGGTGTAATTCTAGGTGTACTGTCACATAGTGTATTGGCAGATCCGGGTATACACTATTTGCCTCAAACAGTGTAGATCTAGGGTTTATTGTCACATAGTGTACTGGCTGATCTGGGTTTAAACCATCTGCTTCAAACAGTGTAGACCAGATTTGCTGTTACACTGTGTTTGTAATAAAACTAAATGCACTGCGTATGTGTGTTTCAAAATATTATCATACATTTAAAAGACAAAGTATACATATGCATATACGTAGCAAAAAGTCTATATAAAAATACTTATAGTGATATATGCATGTACAGGTAGGTATTTGTGTGGAGTGTACATTATGAATTCTTGTCATATATTAAATTGAATAAAAACTATTTCTAATGATTCACACATTTTATATGTATTACACATAACACTTATAATATCGAATTCAATGTAATGCAATAAATGCAGGAAGTAATTTTAAACATTTTAGTACAAATATACATGAAAAATAGATAAAAATTTGTGTATAAATACATATGTTACACTAAACATTGTATCACAAAGTCTGGTAAAAATTAAACTATTGGAAAAAAGTTGCCCCCTCCCCAATATACTGAAATACTGACATGTAAATGTATCACATGTAGTCATATATGTAAAGCTGATGCATATTACAATACAAGATTTTTCATGTGTAAATTAAAAATGTTAAATAACCATAAATATCATGGTTTAAAGGAAATATATAAATAAATATACATTGGTATCTTTACTTCTCTCTCTATCTCTCTCTTACTTCAATTCTAACCTCAGAATGTTCTAAATCGGTCCCCAGGTTAAAAGTCTTCTATAATTTTTCGTGCAGGGAAAAAGCGATATAAATATTTCCTCTAGAACTGAGAAGTCCATGTATTCAGAGCGTGTTGACATTCATAAAGTCTATGTATTTAGAATGTGTTAACCTGTATAAAGTCCATGTATTCAGAACATGTTGACATTCATAAAGTCCATGTATTCAGAACGTGTTAAATTCATAAAGTCCATGTATTCAGAATGCCTTGATGTTCATAATGTCTACTATGTCTTCAGAACGTGTTGATATTCATAAAGTCTATGTATTCAAAACATGCTGACAATTCATAAAGTCCATGACATCACCAATAAGAAGAGCCAAATTCTTTTCTTCGTTTGGATTTAAGAAGTTCATGTGACACTGTGTCCATCATTCTGTATGTCAGCTCATCTATCTCCTCTACAAGCTGTAATGACTGGTCCAGACCTGCTTCTAAGTCCGACTGTGGAGAGAGAGAAAAGATGATAAACACATACATTAAACTTCACTTAGAACAATATAATACACAATGAGAAGGACTGTCCATGGAACAGGGCTTGGACCACCAGGTTGATATGATCTGAGCTGAAGGTGATTAAACTGATGGCCATGGCCTGTGGGCAGTCCATATCTAATTACCGTATATGCTCGCGTATAAGTAAGGTCCAAATGCAAACAACATAGACCCTGATCGCATAATGCGCTGGCAGATCAGGATCTATGTTGTTTGTTCTACTGATTAGTCCTTACAAACTGCACAGATCTAGGTCTGCCAGTGCATTATGCGAACTTTCAACAAATAGGATGCTTTACATTTGTGATATGCAATAAACCAGTACAACATATAGTCCCTTTTTGTCTCTAATACAAGATACATTGTTGTAAACATATCTGGTACGATACAGTGTTCTCTTTGATGTTGTTATATCAGGAATTTACTGAAATATTATATGTTTAAATCACAGACAATTATATCATTACATCAATAATACTTGCAGTTTCTTTAATAGTTCAGTTCAGAAAACGATATTCAGCTTTAGTAAATATTTCAAACAGTCTCCAAATCCTCAAATATTCATATATGCATTAATAATAATAATAATAATAATAATAATAATAATAATATGTAATATTCAATCCAATTTTACCTTCTTTATTCTAACACTGCATATGTATGTAAAAAATTCTACAATCTACTTACCTGTGTTCTTTATAATTTTTATATTAAGTATATTTTAATATTTTTCTTCAGAAAATAGGTAGACAGAAGTATTAACACAAAATGTTTATCTGCTTTGCTGTGTATAACATAAAATAATTGCAAGTACACTCAGAAAATTGATATTTATCATTCAAGTTTTTCATTGCAAATTTGTGACTGCTCCATATATATCAATTGCTTTTTTTGAAGAATTTGGTTCCTTCACTTGTGAAATCAGCAATGAGAAACAGAAAAAGAAAGTTGTGCCAAAAATCTGCAAAACCCCAAACCAACAGATTTTAAAGTGACAAACATATTACACGGCACTTTATGTGCATCAGACCAAAACAGTGAGCAATTATTAGAAATAACAATATTTTCAATAGCAAAGAATTTTCATAAGGAGATAGAATTTGTACAAATATTTTTATTGGTAAAAGCCATGATGAAGGATAGTATACATTTCAATCAATTGTAAACTTGCTAATTACCATATATACTCATGTGTAAGGCAATACCAACTGCAAATTGCATAGACCCAGATCTGCCATTGCATAATGCGCTGGCAGATCAGGATCTATGTTGTTTGCATTTGGACCTGGCTTATATGCGAGTATATACGGTATATACTACAAAGGTGCCATGCTTGCAAAATTCACACACATTTTTTGACATTATACTTAAACTTTATAGTTATTTTATGTCAGTTGTATAATTAAATTACAACTTAAACTACCAGTAAATACTTTAAAGAACTTTGATCGTTTTACTACATAACTTTTGTGGTTTACTGAAATCAGAGGAATGGATGAGAAAACCAGCAACTAAAAATGACAATGACTGACACTTAATAATGGTGCCGAGGACTGAATCCTGGTCCTCAGAAAAATGACAGCTGTTCAATCACTGTCCTGTCCAGGCCTAATGTTAGAAGCAACTAGGATTCAACATTTTATTATACAGTTGGAAGTAACAAATTTGAGATCTCAAAACTTCCTTATTATCATTCATAAATGGGTTTAAAAATGACAATTTATGAATCAATGAATGTCTGACCTGCAATCTATTTGCATAGAGCAAACTTCACATGCACAACAGACTTCGTTCAAAATGTAGACATGCTGTTCCTGAATTATTAAAATCTATTATGATGGACACTTTAAAATTCTAACAAATCCATTGTGATGGAAACTTTAAAATTCTAACAAATCCATTATGAATTTAACTTTAAAATTCTAACAAATCCATTATAATGGAAACTTCCAAATTCTAACAAATCCATAGTGATGAAAACTTCCAAATTCTAACAAATCTGTTAATTCCATACTATTACATGCAAGTTTTCTGCTTTTCTTAATTATGAACTTGAATAACTGATGTTATATCAAACAACTGCTTGAGTCATATGGTTTATGTGCTGTTTTCTTAAATTACAACTTGATGCATCAAACTTATTAACCTGAAATTGTATATCTGACAACTTTGCAATTTCAATAGTAATGATGAAGCTTAAATAAATTTTCAGGTGTTATTTCACAATTCACATACAAAATTATCAGTCTGTCATCACATGCATACATGCATGAACAAATGGTATTACAATTGTTTAACTGTCAAGTAAAAGCTATGTTTAAGACAAATTTCAATATAGCAAGTATATTTTACCAAGGGAAGAACAGAATCTGAAAGTGTGTGAAAGTGTAAACAGCTGGTACATATAATAATTACAAACCTCATCCAAATAGTCATTGCTAATTGTTGAAAATTGCTATGGCCTCATGGAATCACCCATTTGATGGCTTAAACAAAGTATAAAACCTCCATTTTAAAAGTTGGTTCATTGATTCATATTTAATGGCACATATAGCACATTCTTGTCTGTATCATGCTGAGGAAATGAGAGCTACCATCTATACTCGTGTATAACCCCATACCAACTGCAAACTGCATAGACCCAGATCTGCCTTTGCATAATTTACCAGCAGATCTGGGTCTATGCAGTTTGTAAGGACTAATCAGTAGAACAAAAAACATAGACCCTGATCTGCAGGCACATTATGCGATGGCAGATCAGGGTCTATGTTATTTGCATTTGGACCCGACTTATAAGCGAGTATAGACAGTAAGTGCCTTCCTAGGGACATGCTGAGGCAGCAGACCTGGGCTGACCTGGGTGGATATCGAACTGGAAACCCTTGGATATCGAGTCCAATCGTCTAAAAATTGAGTTACTGCAGCTACTGTGTTTCAAATGGCATGTAATTAAAGTTACTGTAACATCCAAGGGAAAATAATCATTGTTGTTAAAGTTTAAGCTAACAGCTGTAGTTCTCAGTCTTGAACTACCCAAGACAAGAAAAATAAAGACTGCAAAAATAAATTGTGGTCTCTCATACGAGTCCAACTATTTTCAGCCCCGTTCATGATGACATTTTTATATAATCTATATATTAGATTTCAACTACATGTATTTGATGGATTTACCATAATCATTATTTCATACTTATATCAAAACAATGGTTTGAAATGGTTTATAAATTTGTGTGCAAACAAAATATCATACAAATGCTGAAAACATTTAAATTCACTCCACATACATTTGATAAAATCTCCAAATGTCACTTTGCAAATTAAGACATTCATTGAAATACCATTACTGTGGTGTTAGCTCTGATTTGATAGTAACACAAATCATTGAAATTTGACTATCATGCAAATTGTTATTATTTCAGCTTGAATGTAATATTTGTTGGGAAAAATCTAATCTTGTTCTGTGTAAAAATTAATTCATTTTAAAAAGGTGTATCATACTACTTTTGATTTATTAAAATTATATAAATATATAATTATAATGCGTTCTGAATTACAGTTCAACCTCCCATAACAGTTACCTATCTTAAACAACAACCTCTCATACATGTATCTAGCCTGAGTCTGAATCAGATTTCCCTTCTCTTTATTTCATGTACATAATTACATTTTCTCAAGAGCCACCTTTCTTAATCAGGATAATTTATTCACGTCATCAGTGGATGTATTAGAGGCTTCAACGAATATACTATGAATACTACTACTACTACAACTAATAATAATAATAATAATAAATAATAATAATAATAATATAATAAATAATAATAATAATAATAATAATAATATTAATTACAAATGTGCCACAGATTCCAAAAGCAAATGACTGTGATTTGTTCTATCTATGGAAAAACTGTCTTTGCTTTGGATTCTAAGCTATCAATAACAGTAATAATAATAATAATAATAATAATAATAATAATAATAATAATAATACATGTAATAGATTCTAAGCTATCAATAACTATCAAATAACTTTATCTCATATTTTTTTCTTACTTGTAAAATCCATTTTGTAAGAACTGAATATTATTGCTCAAACATATAATGCTGTAGACAGTTTGTATAAAACTTGTTAATTCTTAATAACACTGCAGCTGATGCCTGGTTATGTGGGGGCTCCTCATGCATTGATAATTGGAATAACAGAAATAACAAATATTTACATTTCTCCTTAAATCTCAACAGCCATGCAATTTCAGTAAATATTCATGCAATTTTATTTGATGAAAATACAATCACAAATATCAGTCTGAACTACACACAGTTTTCATTTTCAGTCAAGTTTATCTACCCTGGAAAAAAGCATCTGCCATCTTTTTGAGACCTTCTCCCACAATATCATTGCTGTTAAATTGATATATTTTACAAGACATGACCCAGTGACAGAAATACAATGTAACCTGCATTCACAATCAATACAATACCTGTCCTAAGTCCAGTAAAATAAGATATATTTGTTAAAGATTTAATTTCATTCTAATGGTGATAGTGGTGGCAGTGAGGGTGGGATAATGAATATCCATTAAATAAATCCACCATTAACACAGTACTGTTGTATTTGGTGTTATGGTGGAAATTGTAACCCCACAAATATATTTGATTTTACTGCTTCTAGGCATCATGGTTTTGTTGTTGTTGCTGGAATCAACTTCTGTTGTACATTAGTTATAAAAGGACTGAACAAAAGATGGCAGACAATAATTCAAGGGAGGTAACTATAAAAGCTTGTAGTGTCATATGAAAACTAACCAGTCATTTAATTTGCAAAGTGAGATGTTTTTCTAGCACTACTGCTTCAGATCAACCAAACTGGGTGCATTATACATCACACAAACCATGTCATGATTTTTCACCTGGTTGTTATCGTTAACATTTTGATCTCCTTCAATATTTTCTTTGTTCTCCTGCTCATTTGATCCAACAGGTGCTTGTTGCTGGGTCAAAAATCAGAATACATCAGAAATATTTACCAACAGACAGAGCTGCATTTTTAGAATTTTTAATAACTACCCAGCTGGTATTTCATAGTTATCACCTGCCAACTTGAAGGCGATAATTAACTTGACCTTGGTCTACTGGATACTCCGCTCCATATCAAATTTAAGTTCATAAGCTTTTTCAAAAGTTATTGACTTAAAAAAAATAATCTGTTAAGTGAATTTTGACAGAAAATAGTGAAAATGAAACTTGATCTCGGTTTACTGATGTTCCATACCAAATTTTGTTTCAATTCACAAAATCTTTATAAAGCTGAGAAGAAACGAAATTTATAATGTACATTTGTTCCATGTTAAGAAAGATGTTTAGTTTGTGTTTCCATTAAAAGTGTTACATTACTACTTAATTGGAAAAAGGTTCAACTGAATCCTCTTAGACCCACACTTTTCAGACTCACCAAAATAATGTTCTGTGCTAAATATGCACCTTCAGGTCACATCCCATTTTTAACTTGATATGCCCACAATTCTCTTTATGACCCTTGAAAATAGTTCACAATTTAAAATAAAAAAAAAACGTTCAGCTTCCAGTAGAAAATAAAACATTACCATCAAACTCAGTTTCAATTAAGACTTCAACTAATATGCTGAAATGAATAGCTCAATTTATCAAGGTATAAAAGGATAGTATATGTTGAAGATAACATCGCTAGAACATAATCCATTATTGAAATAAGGATAACCACTTTTATTTTAAAAGAACAATAACTGGTTTACTTATATACATACCGGTTCTGCCATATCACTATAATAATCCTCATCCCTGATACGACGGTATTTTCTTCGCCTATGTCGCCTTCTCCTTCTACCAGCACTTCTACTTCTATGATGAAAAAAATTCAAATTATATCTCTATATCTTATCATAATAATAATAATAATAATAATAATAATAATAATCATAATAATAATAAAATAATAATACCATATTCATCTAATGATAAGCCCAAACTTGATAATAAACCCACCCCACACTTTCATAATATTTGAGCAAATATTTGACAAGGATTTCTTTGTCTGTTTACAATCCCAACTGTACTTTATGAACATTTTGTTAGGCTGGCTCCCTGGGCCTATCACAGGATAAATACTTTTAAGATGAAGAAGAAGAAGAAGGTTTGAAAGATTGAATAGTTTTCCCTAAATGCAACACTATGAGAGTTTTGTTCAAGTCACATGTCATTAAATAATTTTATCAGTTCGAGCACATTTGCAGTTTCAAAGCAGACAATGATTAGCACACCAATGTGACAGCCAGCCATATTAGTTACCTGTAAATGCTCAGTAAATATATAATTAATGCTTAATTCGTATACAGCACATTGGAAGGTAAGTGCCTGCTTCACTATGACAAGTAATGGTACTAGCCACACAAATCTGGACAAATCAGAATTTTTTTAAATCCATGTTTTTATTTAAATATCAGTTCTATCAAACACAATATGGAGTTCTGCAATGATTAGTCTGAATACAGAAAATAAAATAATCTGAGCTGTTAATACACTGTATTATCCTGAGCTGTTACTATACTATTAGTTCCAGCCAGAGATCCTAAAATTCTAATAGCTCTTCTGAACATTTTTGGCTTTAAAAAAAAGTGGTGGCCATATATTTGTGAAATTTACTATAAAAAGCATTGAAAGGCGATATAACAAGTTGTTACAACAAATAGAACATTTATATACCTAATTATTAAATGTACCAGAAAATGTGTCATTTTCAGTTTCGGATTTACAGCTGCATTAGTATTAGTATTATCCTTCCATGAAAAACTTGTTTCCTCTCAAACTAACTATTAATAAAAATAAATTTTTCTTTCAGAAAACAATACTAGACAATCTCACCCAAGAACAGTGTTTTATTCCACAATACTGTTTTAAAAATGTAATTATTACTGATAACAAGCTGACTTACTACCTCAAAAATACAAAACACCTAATCAATGGGCAGATGGTGAAGTCTTATATGATCTGGTCTCCAAATAAGTCTTGGAGGATTATAATAAAAGATAGTTGTTGCTGCTAATATCTATTTCTCTTAATTTTGGCCTAGGCTTCACATATTTTGTTCTAAAGGTATCATGTGCTGACACACCATGACACAAACCATGTGTGTAAGTGACTAATGTAATGTAAATAGTACAGACCATGGGGTAATCATTCAATTTTAATTTTTTTATAAGTCTTTTTACACCTCTTTTGTCTTGTATTTTATGGCTATAAGAGTGTTTAGACAATTGGGAAAACAATGACCAAACAAGCTTATATGGTGACACCTCTAATGATTGTCCTACAAAGAAATAATGTGTAAACTTGACCTAGTCACCTTTGATTTAAGTTAAGTTGGCAACATCTTTACTGACTGTCCAAGAAAGAAACAATTTTTAAACTTGACCTAGTGATCTCTGAATTTCACTTCATTTATGTGTTTATTTGGCAATTTAATGGATGAACAAATCAAAAACAAATTGATATAATAATATTTGATAAACTCCTATGACCAACATCCAGTTGCTCAGAGTTTGATCTACTGTTCATGTCCAGCAGATACAGGGATTTCAGGTCCTCTTGTCTAATCAGTATATAGGCACATCTACACTTCTTGTTTAATCAGTGTATAGGCACATCTACACTGCTTGTCTAATCAGTATATAGGCACATCTACACTGCTTGTCTAATCAGTATATAGGTACATCTACACTTCTTGTCTAATCAGTATATAGGTACATCTACACTGCTTGTCTAATCAGTATATAGGTACATCTACACTGCTTGTCTAATCAGTATATAGGCACATCTAAACTGCTTGTCTAATCAGTATATAGGTACATCTACACTTCTTGTCTAATCAGTATATAGGCACATCTACACTGCTTGTCTAATCAGTATATAGGTACATCTACACTACTTGTCTAAGTAATATATATATATATATATATATATATATATATATATATATATATATATATATATATATATCTACACTACTTGTCTAATTAGTATAACAAATCTCAGATATCTTAAACAATATTGTACTTTTGACCAGAAATGATGTTTAGATAACGAATCAAAGGATGGACAGAAAAATGGGCAAAAACAGTAATAATATTGAAAATGAAGAATTATGAAGATCAAAAGGCACATCTGGACTGCAAGTCTAAGATGTGCACCAAGTTTCATAGAGACAGCTTGAATAGTTTTGGAGTTATTCTCTGGAAATAAACATGTAATGGAAAGGCAGACTGATAGATGGATGGCACCCATTTCTATATTATTTGCCCAACTTCACTGCACAGGGGATAACAATAGTTAAATAAAATTAAAACTGAATTATAATTTTAAAAAGAGAGTCCCTTATTATCCAGCCTGCCTTTTATTTAGCTAGAAAGTATAAAACTGTAACAGTAAGCTTAATGCAAAAAACATTAATATTGAACTTAATCTAGGTATGGATGGACACATGGATATACAGACATACACATGGAGATACAGACATGCACATGGATGCCAAAGTGATTGCTATGTTCAGATTTCACCAAGGCAGGTTCAACAAAAAGTTATTTGATAGAACTGTTGACACAACTTTTAAAATATAAATTGCAAGTTTTTCATTCTTGCTTGAAACACTGACAGATGTTATTTTTTCATGATGTCTTTCACCACGAGTCTCAGATCTATTTCTTTCCATATTGCTATATGTTTATTTGCTAAACTGCAAAATTAGTGAAGTGTTGCTACAACTACATACAAATCTCTCTCACACAGTCAAGTTTTATTTTTTGAATCTGTTTTTCATTGGAAAGAAACAAGAATGTTCTGGATGACCATTGCAAATGATGGATCCAGGTATTAAACCCAGGATTGCAAAGGTGCAAAGTGAACACTATACTGCTGCACTTTCCAGGCCTGTAACATACCTTTTTCCCTCCATCTCACTGCCTGACTCTGCGCTGTCTTCTTCATTTCCAAATTCTCGGACAAAGTATCGACTGGCCACTCGGCCATCAGGATTATAATGCCGCATTCTGCCCCCTGAGAGACTTCTGTATCTTAGGGAACTATAAAAGGAAAACAATTAATTCATCAGATAACTTGATGACCTTATATGAATTATCATTATGTATGATTTATTAACCCAGTTAAGTACTGTATATACTCGCGTATAAAAAGAACAACTGCAAACTGCAAAGACCCAGATCTGCTGGCTCATTAGGCACCGGGAGATCTGGGTCTATGCAGTTTGTAAGGATTAATCAGTAGAACAAACAACATAGACCCTGATCTGCCAGCACATTATGCGATGGCAGATCAGGGTCTATGTTGTTTGCATTTTGACCTGGCTTATATGCGAGTATATATGGTAATGTATATATGTCACAACCTGCTTGTAGCCAGGGGTTTCCAGAATTACTCAACAAAGTTTCCTAAATTTAATAATGATGATGATGATGATGATAATAACAACAATAAGAAGACCTTTATTTTAAGAGGGTAACTCAGTCAGAGATAAACTAATATACAGTAAGTGACTTTTAATGAGGTTGATGTAAGGATTTATCAACCCCAGAAAAGTAATATTCACCAAGGAATGAGACAGCTTTGATGAATATTAATTTTCTGGGCTTGATAATTCTTTTTATCAACTGAAATCATAATTCACTAATTGTTTTATTACATGACTTTTAATTTCCTAAATGATGAACAAAACACTTGATGAAGTTTTAAGTGTTTACCAACTAAAAGGGGTTGAAAATTCACTCGCCCAACTCAAAATGGCCAGTAAAAATTTGTGGCAGATAAGTGAATTTTCCAATCACTTGCCCGTTTGAGCCAGGGCTGACCAGTGTTTCTCTGTAATGAAAAAGGTGTTTTGTCCAGAATGCTGCGAACTCAAGTCCACACTTTCTACTGGAAGTTTGTTTTCCTTTTGTTTTGATCAAGCTCATACAAGTGCTTCACTCTCATTCTTTAATACAAATAAATACTCACCTGAGGGAAAGTAGACTGGTCACATTTTATAATTACTTACAACTGATATTAGAAGGGTCACAGAATAAGTTCCAGAAAACAACCTTTTTCACGATCAAATTTAAATTGTTAATATTGTCTACATTTATATTTCGATAATAGCTGGTAGGTGAGAACTGTATATACTAATGCATAAGCCAATACCAACTGCAAACTGCATAGACCCAGATCTGCTGTTGCATAATGCGCCGGCATATCTGGGTCTATGCAGTTTGTAAGGGCTAATCAGTAGAACAAACAACATAGACCCTGATTTGCCGGCACATTATGCAACAGCAGATCAGGGTCTATGTTGTTTGCATTTGGATCCAGCTTATACGCGAGTGTATACGGTAAACTATTTTAATACTGCCTGACTGGGCCAGTGGATTTTTTTTAGGTTTTTTAACCACTGTATAAGAAATTAATATGAGCTGAAATTATTGGAATCATGTAAATGGAAAAAAAAGAAGATAAAAATAAACAGTAAACATTAAGCAAAATGTTTGTTCTTTACCACACCTCCTGGCAATTTGTCAGTGCCATTGTTTCATTTAAAATAAGCACAAACAGACACAACGAGAGGCAGATGGAAGGACAGGCAGATGCTGTCGAACATGCACTCAGTACTCAGAGTCTCTGATGTCACCACCTCTGATGTCACAGACAGAGTGATACCTGAAACTCATCAGGTGAGCCCTTCTTATTCTCTATCATCTTTGCGAGTACATGTGAGGGTGATAACATGTTTTTGGAAAAGATAGCTTCTGACGATTAAATGAATCAAAACATAGCAAGATGATGAGCTATGTAATAATATACCTTCAGATCCTCTATTATGTACAGTATTTACAGGAGACATTTCAAAAGGCAATTTCATAAACATACACAGATATACATATATAAAGATAATGTAGCAGTAGATAATTCTATTATTATTGACCTATTATTATTCACATAAATAAAGTCCGAGTCTTGTTTTTTTCACAAAGTTATACAATTACTGACCTTTATTGAGGTGAGTTTAAATTACTCTGAATTGCTCAACCAATTATATTATTATATACCTCAGCATTTTGCCATGTTTTGATTCGTTTAACTGCCAGAAGCTATATTTTCTAAAACATTTTATCACTTTCACATGCATATGTGAGGGTGGTATAAGATTCCAAAGGTTCCACTGATGAGCTTCTGGTATCAATCTGCCTTTGACAAACATCAGGGGTCAATATGATGGGTTTTTACTTCATAAATATCGGAGAAACAAAAACAAAGGTCTGTAACTGCTATCATAAATCATTTAGTTAAAAAACTTGTAACTAAATTTGTTTTGCAAAGAAAAAATGTCATTTAAGTCACATCATGCCATGAATATGTTGCTATGGCATTATGTACTAGTCCGTAACGTTATAACCATAAGATATATATATATATTTCACATATCATGTGAGGTCAGGTGATCCAATCAGAAGATAGCTCCCAATAATCATGTAATAATATTTATTATAGTTTTACACTGTTCTCGGATAACAATTTTTAAAACTAAAAGACCGGCATCCTTCAGTGACAATATTTGCATAGGTACCTGTTAAATATATTCTTTCATGTAAAAGACAGGGTGTTTCAAACCAATGGGTTATGCTTATACATGTGTGAGGGTAGGTCTGGTTATCTAAGCAATCAGGAAACTAACTAACCATCTGGTGCCTATTCAGAGATCTGTAATTACTACCACAGTCTAAGGTAAAACTAATTTGCCAATCTGGTGCCTATTCCGAGGTCTGTAATTACTACCACAGTCTAAGGTAAAACTAATTCACCAATCTGGTGCCTATTCAGAGATCTGTAATTACTACCACAGTCTAAAGTAAAACATTCACCAATCTGGTGCCTATTCAGAGATATGTAATTACTACCACAGTCTAAGGTAAAACTAATTTGCCAATCTGGTGCCTATTCCGAGGTCTGTAATTACTACCACAGCCTAAGGTAAAACTAATTCACCAATATGGTGCCTATTCAGAGGTCTGTAATTACTACCACAGTCTAAGGTAAAACTAATTCACCAATCTAGTGCCTATTCTGAGGTCTGTAATTACTACCACAGTCCAAGGTAAAACTAATTCACCAATCTAGTGCCTATTCCAAGGTCTGTAATTACTACCACAGTCTAAGGTAAAACATATTCACCAATCTGGTGCCTATTCAGAGATCTGTAATTACTACCACATTCTAAGGTAAAACTAATTTGCCAATCTGGTGCCTATTCCGAGGTCTGTAATTACTATCACAGCCTAAGGTAAAACTAATTCACCAATATGGTGCCTATTCAGAGGTCTGTAATTACTATGACAGTCTAAGGTAAAATTTGAGCTATTTGCAATGGATGCTCACAAAGAGCTTTCACTTGCTGTAAAATGGGGAACTTTGCAAAACATAAGTGGGTATATACAACAATGATACAATACTGACTACAGTGCTGGTTTGTTGATGAAAATTAAAATTTATGTAACTTTACCTTGCCCCAGAGGTAGGGATGACATAACCAATTGGCTGCTCTTGTTCAGGATAAACCTCTTCTCGAGGTTCTGTATATACTGGATACCCGGAGTCAAATACCTCATCACTTGGTAGCTGAAGATTAACACCAGACATTTGTTGCCTTTGCACACCTGGATATCCAGCTTGAAGTGAGCTCCGTGATGCTGCTTGATTTCTTGGCCCAGATGCAGCATACGAGTACAGAGTTTGTCGGAGAGGGCGTTGAGATCTTGGTTGGGTCGTAGCTGAGGGAGTAGATGTCCCTGCAGTGGCACCAGTCTGAGGAGGCTGAAAGCCAGGACCATGTGGAGGCTGATATCCTGTGAATGTTAAATTTGGTTGAGATCCATACACTCGTCTCCCTCGTTTAAGATAGTATTGTTGCTCTGATTGAGTTTGTTGTGTGGTCGTGACTGTTTGAGGGGAATACATTCCATAGTGACCTTGTACATGTGCACTATTACCTAATTCCTCTGCTTCTTGCTGACGTGTGGGAGACTGGTCTGAAAGATATCCATTTTGTTCAATATACTCACTTTCTGGATGATTCAAATTTCTCTGTTTGAGACTCTTTCGAATTCTTCTCCTATCACGAGGTCTTGATCTTAACTGTGCCTCTGAACTGAGGCGGGGTTCTGCATATGAATCTGCTGCAGCATAACCCAAAGGAATATCTCCATCACCTGGCTGCAATGGAATATACCAATCCCAGTCCCAATTCCGACCAGGGCTTCCAGAAAACGAGTTTGCCCTGCGTCTTGGTCCTCTCATGAATGCATAAGGGTCTTCTGTAGGATCAAAGTAATAGTCATCATGTTGATTCTGTTGTTGTAGGGGCTGTATGGGTACAGGTAGAGGTGGAGGAGGCAGTTGAGTGTGCCTCTCAGTTTTGGCATGCAAGAATTCCTCACGTAGCTTTCCTAGCTCATCCTGAATTTGTTTTAATCTTTCACTGAAATGAAAATTACAGGTAAGACTCATTACAACATGAAGGGCAGGGTCCATGAATTGACATCATGATATAGAAATTAACAGTAGATCTGGGCATGTGAAACACACATTCTGACCAAAAACTTACTTCAGCGTCCATAATGAGCATTCAGTGACACATGGAAACAAAATATCCATCTTGTTTTGTTGTTAACTGAAGGTAAAAATGTCCAAGAATCTCAATTTACACAAGGTCACTGTAGTACAGGACTACATGTTTACATCCATGATGCATTGTCTGTTTACTGATGAATAACAACAACTGCCATCATTCTTTGTGAAGACAAATAAATTAGTTATATTTTGACTAAAAATATATTTCCATGATTGACTTAAGACTTTTACACATAAAAACATAACTGAAATGAACTGAAAGCAGGTAGCAGGTATAATTTGTGAAGTATATTAATTAAGCCTAATATTCTTGACTGCTCCCCTATCTCAGTCAAGACAGATGCCATATGGTCTGTACTTATATTAGGGAACCATTCTAAGCCTATCTCAAGGGAAGATAAGTTTTGAAAATAATTCATTAGGAGTTCACTGTTACATAGTGTGAACTAATCCAATGACCTTTTAAGTGCTCTACGAAGGTAAGTAATATTATTCAACATTATTTATGACATTGTACATCTCCTGTCAAGTGTGCCACAGACAATTCAGAATACAAATTGACCTGATCAGCCACTCATATACTCACGGAAACCAAACCAGTTAGTGATGTCATGGTCATCTTCAAACTCGAAGGATGAACAACACATACATACATACATACATACATACATACATACATACATACATACATACATACATACATACATACGTACGTACGTACGTACGTACGTACATACATACATACATACTTACATACATACATACATACATACATACATACATACATACATACATACATACATACATACATACATACTGTCTGTCAAAATTACTGATGGTTTTGAGTAATGCTGCAATAAGGACATATAATAAATGTTTAAAAAAGGAAGACATGACATGACAGTGTTATGTCCAAATTAGTGTTTACAACGTAATGTGTCATACAGGGTTTCCCTGTAAACATCATTACATCTTCCATCTGTAAAATATGATACAATTTTATAATGTATGCTGATCAGATAAGCAATAAATTATTTTTCTTTGAGAGAATGATATATATTATATAAAGGTATATAAAAGACACCTTGTACATGAATGTAGTTTCATAATGGTCTGGAATTATACAACAAAATGCTTCCTAAAATATATGCTAATGTAATCCATTATTTGATCAGTTGAACATCAAAATTTACCATATATACTCATGTATAATCTGGGTCCGAATGCAAACAACATAGACCCTGATCTGCCGTCACATAATATGCCGGCAGATCAGGGTCTATGTTGTTTGTTCTGCTGATTAGTCTTTACAAACTGCATAGACCCAGATCTGCCAGCGCATTATGCAACGGCAGATCTGGGTCTATGCAGTTTGCAGTTGGTATCAGCTTATATATGAGTATATACGGTAATGTAAATCTTTATATAACCATTGACTATCTGTTATACTTTATTGAATAAATCATCAGTATATTATCATACATCCTAATCAAAATCTTACGTTTGCCTTTGAAATTTCAGATTTGTGTTTTTTGTTTTTGTTGGTTTTAATGGCACTTTTAACATTACTGGTTATATCATGCTTTTCCCAAAGATACACTGAAGCAGGTGACCCAGGCTGGCCTAGGCAAGTATCTAACCTGAGACCATTGGATTATAAGTCCAATGCTCAACCAGCTTAGCTATCATGGTTCCCTTGAATTTCTGATACCTGAAGAATAACTTTAAGGATGTAAAACATGGAAATTATTAAATTTTCACAAATTTCATAAACAACAGAGGAATGGTGAGCAATTCGCTCACCTAAATATACCACTGTCTCTCCCACATCACACCCCTAAGCCATGATGGAGATGACTCCATAGTGAAAATAGGGGTACAACTCTTATGAAAATGGTGTTATTACTATGTTTGATCAACATCCATATCTTCTGATGATGAGCATAATGTGTACTAAGTTTTCCAGCAATCCACTAAACACTGAAAGAGCAGTTGTATTCACAAAATTCTGTATAGATTGATCCAGCTGTATGCCAAAAAGGGCAATAACATTTGCAAAAATAATGAGGGCACAAACATTTCTCAATATGTAAATCTTTCAATGATGACCATAATATGTACTAAGTTTCAAAGTGATCCATAAAAACTCCAAGACAAATTGTGTTAAGAAGATTATGTCTTATATTGCATTCAACTGCATGACAAAAAAGGCAATAACTCTAAAAAGATTGTGAGAATACAGTGATTTCTTGATATGCATATCTTCATATGATGCCCATAACATGTACAAAATTTCATGGTGATATGTTGAAAACTGAGACTAGTTGCATTCATGATATTCTGTCATACATACACCCAGCTCCAAGTTAAAAGAGCAATGACTGTAACAACAATTACAGAAGCACTGCGATTTGTCGATATGCACATTTTCTGATGACCATAATATGTACCAACTTTCACAGTGATCCATCAAAAACTGCATACTAATTACGTTCGCAAGATTCTATTATACACTGCATTCAGCTGCAAAAAAACAAAGGTAATATTCATCATGGTTGGACACTAATTTGTCGATTTGCACATCTTCAATTGATGATCAAAACATGTACAAAATATCACAATGATCCACTGAAAACTGTGAAACTAGCTGTGTTCACAAGATTCTGTCATACACTACTAACAGAGTGATTGATATGTGCATTCTCAGGTGATGACCATATTATTTACTAAATTTCATGGCAATCCATAAAAAACTGTGAATAGTTGGATTAACTAGATTGTGTGCTGGGTGGAAGGGCGGACATGATGATTCCGATATACACCCACTTCTGTAAAGGTGGGCGTGTAGTAAGCACTCATGTAAGGTACTCTATACATAAAGTCATCATTAGGCAGTGAATTTTGTCACTGAAAATTTAATGTAAGCCGTTAAAGACATACAAAGAAACATGTATGACAACAACATAAAAAGAAACATGTGCACAACAAAGACATACAAAGAAATATGTGTGACAAAGACATACAAAGAAATGTGTATGACAAAGACATACAAAGAAATGTGCATGACAAAGACATACAAAGAAATGTATTTTACAAAGACATACAATGAAAGATGTGTATGACAAAGACATAAAAAGATGTGGATGCCAAAGAAATACAAAGAAAGATGTGTATGACAAGGACATACAAAAAAAGATGTGTACGACAAAGACATAAAGAAAGATGCATACAACAAAAGACGTACAAATAAAGATGTGTATGAGAAAGACATACAAAGAAATGTGGATGACAAAGGGATACAAAGAAATGATATGACAGACATTCAAGGTACAGGACAAACTGTTACTTTATATACAGAAATCCTTTATATAACAGGATCATCCACAAGATTTACATCTTCATGTATGCATGTGTGTGTAGGTTATCTTTATTAATAATAATTGGTAGACTTTTAAATAAAAGTCGAACTTTGTAAAGAAGTAATTCTAAAAGAAATTCAAACAAAGTCTCCACATTAGTTTATCATAAATGAATAAAGAGATGTAAAAATTATTACTTCCTCAAAGAATGTTGAAACTTCACTGTTCCCATATTTAGGGGGAACATAACATATACTGGCAGTAAAAATGGACTTTTGGGGCAAAAATAGGTGTCATCTGTCCATGTTAGTCATGTGTCCTTTATTTAAAGAACAAATACTGATTGATTAACATTTGGCATTTCTAAAAGTGTCCCTTAGCAGCAAATGTCCTTGATCTAAACTTATTCTTTATAAAGTAGTTTTCACTGTAGTTTCAAGCATATTGTGTAACTAATTGTTTGAAATTCTCTCCACTTGCACCATAGCATGGGACATGCAGAAATACTTTTGATAAGTAATAAAATAATGAATGGTTTTCTCCTTACAAAAAAGAAATTTTTTGTATACCTATTTACAGAGCCTACAGTAGCTGCTGTTCGAGCTGTTTCTGGATCTGAGGCCAGAATGCTTTCCTCACTTCCTGAACCAACGCTGCGATCCTGCATCTGTTTCAAGGGTATAAAAAGAGATGTAGCTGGGACAGCCTTGGGTGTTGGAACTCTCTGACCTTGGGTAGGTGATACTCTGTGACCCTGGGCTAATGACACTCTCTGACCTTGGGCTGGTGAAGACCTCTCAACTTGGGCAGGTGACCGTCTATCTGGAATACTAAGACGACGCTGCTGATCCAATCTTGCACCAGGGGTTGATGGCCTGGGTACCTCCATTTTTGGAGAAGGTGGAACCTTCATTGGGGTTCCTGGCTTTCTAGCTTGAATTTTTACCCTTTCATCTTCAAGCTTTTCAATGTTTCTCTCTAAAACTGGCTGTGGACTTAGCTCCCTTGATGAATATAGATCCTGAGTTGTGTCCCTTGTTGGTGAAGCCCTTGGGGTACTGTCCTCCTCTTCATCTGATACAACTGGCGGGGGTGGGGGTGAGGGTTTCCTCTGTTTGACTGGGGATGACTTAGCCTCAACAGCTTTTACACTGGTCCTAGACCTCTGACTCATTTTTGTACTTGGACGATCTGAAATCCACAAAAAGGGCATCTTAATTTATAATACTAGGAAACTAAAAATAAGGACATATGATATTCATTCAGAAGTGTCATATACTAACCAATTATTTATCTTTATTTATTTATTTTCTCACCTACAAGATTGCCGAGATATAGTGGTCATTTTTCTAGTGTTGGTTGCAATTAGTATCATCATTGTCAACAATGTTAAAGTTTTGCATTCAAGTTTTTATAAGTCAGAAACAGTAGTTATACTGACAAGTATACAGACACAGATTTGACGCCAGTTTCCATGGAAATTGTTTATGTATTTTTATTTATATATTACAGGATATCCATCAGTAGTGTTACTCTCATTTATTTATTTCAGAAAAGCAATTTATAAGTGAAAGTAAAGATCATTAGGAAGCATACCACCTGATCTATTGATTATTGATTTTTGATTGACTAATTAATTGATTGTATTAATTACACAACTTTGGGATCTGATTAATGTTCCACAATATATTACATAAACTCTTCTTAAACATAAATTAACAATGCCTCTCTTTCTGCATAAAATTCAAGGTAAATTTGAAAAGATTGTTATGACTGCCTGTAAAAAAAACAATTTCAGATAAAGGAAAATAATCAGTAAGAATAATTTTTACATTAATAACTCCAACTATTATTGTCCAGAACCATTAAAAAACCTTCATATGTGATTTTCCTGACCTGGTTCATCTATAAGTCACTTGAAACAAAATATCATAAATGGACACTGTATTGTCTTTAATTGTTTCTACACTTTTTATTCATCACTTTTTCACATGTACAAATAACTATAGGTAAAACAAGGACTGGTATCATAATTATGCATGTGTAATGTGCAGCAATCTGCAAATAGTGCAGACCTAATCTAAAACCCCATCATGCACTATCCAGCAGGGTCTATGGTGTGTGCAGCAGAGTACAGTATGTTATACACAGATGAGTACAATATGTTACACATAGTTGAGTACAATATGTCATACACAGCTGAGTACAATATGCTATACACAACTGAGTACAATATGTTATACACAGCTGAGTACAATATGTTATACACAGCTGAGTACAATAGGTTTAATGCAGCATTAAGGATGATCACTTGTGAAATGTTGGAGTAATAAACTTATGTACAAACTGACAATTTTTCATAGTTAATGGTCCAAGTAATCAAAATTACTCCAAAATGTATTGATTGGTGTGCATTTTCATACATTACTCTAAGTTAGTTTAATATATATTCCCTAGTAAGGGTCATAAGATAGAAAAGTATGGGAATAAGTACCCTGTTACTAATTCCCCATAAAATAATAGCTATATAAATGTTTAACAAGAGTACCATGATTGGCACATTATATACCTGCCCTGTGTTTAATAGTCCTCTATATAGATAACTGGATTTTTTTGTGTAAAAATCATTTTTTCTTTAAACAGTGACCTTTATCTTTGATGATCTTTTAACTCCGAAATTGATATGCTTCTTCTTTACCCCACGTGCAAGCCATCCATGATGTTTGCTTCAGGTCTGTGATGAAAAACTAATGTTATTGTGTGGAAACAATTTTTTTCTTCTTTCAGACAGTGACCTTGACCTCACACCTTTTGACCCCCAAAATCAACAGGGTTTTTCCTTAGCCCAAGTACAAGCAATCCACAAATTTTGGTTGATGTGTGTCACATAGAACTAATTTTATTTACCAAAACCATTTTTTTTTTCAGTCACAGTGACCTTGACCTTTGTCCTTTTGAACCCAAAGTCGACAGAGTTCTTCCTTATCCCAAGTGCAAGACATCCACAAAGTTGGTAACTGTAGATGGTGGACAACTTGAATTATTGTGCAGAAACTAAATTGGTAGTAGACAGATGGGCAGACAGCATCATAATATTCTTCACTGCATGGCAGGCACATACAAATTCATCAAATCTGCAAAAGTTGAAGGTCATATACACCTCTTATCAAATATAAATATACAAAGAAAATAGTATCTTGGTGGGTACATTTTTTCAGGATTACACAATTAATTGATATACATCAGTTTTCCGCAACAGAAAACCTGTGTGCCTAATTTTATGACAGGTCTTGTATACTTTTTGTTGACTTTCTCATTTTTTATCACTGAATTGTTATTGCATTAACTAAAATCATATAAGATATTGCCCTTTTCATTACTTAATGCAATCTATTCCCATTCAAAGTTAAAATTTTCTGTTGAAGTGGTGTGCAGGAAAAGAGAAAATGTAAGAGGCCTGTACAAGTCCTTATATGTACTATTAGCCATGCCCACATTTATTCCACACAAAGATAACAAAGCTCACTTTGATAACAGTGTAATATATGTGAATTATGCCACACCAAGATAACAAATCCCGCTTTGATAACAGTGTAATATGTGTGAATTATGCCACATGAAGATAACAAATCTCACTTTAATAACAGTGTAATATGTGTGAATTATGCAACACAAAGATAACAAATTTCATTTAATAACAGTGTAATATGCATAAATTATGCAACACAAAGATAACAAATCTCACTTTAATAACAGTGTAATATGTGTGAATTGTGTGTAAACTACTTAAGATTAAATAATACAGTCAAACCCCACTATACCACTATAACACGCTTTGTTACAACATGAATTCGGATATAGCACCATCTTGGCATGGCTCCCAAAATTGTAAAACAATTTCACTGCTTTCTTGAAGTAGTACAAAGCTTTAGTGCCAAAACAAACACAAGTTTGATTTAATAATTTGACAAGATATGTTGTATTCTCGAAGAAAAAAAATGTATCATTGCTTCTTACTTATTTTTGAAAGACGTTAGCTCCTTAAGAGGTTGATAATTGTTAATCTAATTATTACTGAACCATCATCAACAATAAAGTCATTAAGTCTTCTTTGTCTTCAATGCATTCTGTGTACAATCATTGCTCAATCCATGGTAAACAATAGCTAACGGATGTTTGCTTAGTCATTTGGCATATACATATACAACCAAGCACCAAACAATGTGGTGGTCTAAAAAAAGTTTCTCACCCGAACTTAGAAATTAATTAATTTACCTACCTATTTAAAACAATGGACCACCAATGCCAGCTCAATCAACCATCATACACACCCAATAAAAGAAGTTTATCGCCAAAATTGTCAGGACTAGTTTTGGTCATTGCCACATGTGTACCCCCCCCCCCCAATCTTAATTATTTCTTATTTTTTGACCTCTTGTATGAATTTCAGTTAAAGTATTTTTCAAGCCTAAATACAAGTTTCTTTCTAAAAACTCCCAATGTCTGATTTATGCATTTGATTCTTGGTCAAAAATCAGATCCTTTGACAAGTTCAGCAAATATGAATGTTTCGGAAAATACAGTGTTTCATAAGTTAGTGTGGGATAGTGTATTAACAAGAAATTAAGTATTTGGATTCAAATAGAATCTTGCAGAAAAATTATAGAACATGCACATTCAATGGAATTACTATTATGGATACAACAAGATTTACTGGTGAGTACATGCACCCTAACTATTTACACTTCAGTTGCCAGGTTTCTTAATCATGTGTATGTATATACCAATGAATGGTTTTATGCCTAAAAAGTAAATAGTCAATATGTAATAACTCTTGTAAGTATTTCTCATTTAATATGCATCAAGATGATAACTGTGTCACTGAAGTCCGTAGCTTTGCACCTTTCCCCAACCCCCCGATCTTGCCAACTGAGTTGGTTGGATATTGCATGATGACACTTAGTAGACCCTGATGATAACTGTGTCACTGAAGTCTGTAGCTTTGCACTTTCTTCTCCCCCCCCCCGTCTTGCCAACTGAGTTGGTTGGATATTGCATGATATGGTACATAGCATGATGACATTTTGTAGACCCTGTTATAGTGGGGTTTAAATGTAAATAGAATTATGGCTCTTGTGCTATCTTTTCTTCAATAATAAGAGACAGAAGATGCAACCACATAATTTTACATTCAATCTCTCCCATATTTTATAGCACTATGATGCACCTGGGTAAAAAGTGGTCATATGATATAATGTAATGATCATGTCATTTTGAGCTATGTAGTAAGTGCCAACTTTACAAAAGTTGACTACCTTAGTGATCAAGTAGTGCTGACAGAGTCAACTTCCTGAGACAAAAAGGCACATCAAATTGCACAAATGTAAAATAAAAACATAGTTTACAAACAGCACTACAACATCTCAAGCTAATATTTATAAAGGCAAAAAAGCTTATTTTTAACATATGCTCAATGTCCTTTCATCACCCATCTTTTAATATTTTGATGTTCTTTAAATGCTTGATGATTTACAATTTGATACAATTTAAAAATGAAACCTAAAGTCGACATTGTACATTATCGTGCAGTTACACGTTTATAGATATCAACAGGCAAATAGATTAATTAATTGAGCAACTCAAGTTAAACCAGATTTGATTATATTTTTGCTAACCTAGTTTTCAATAAAGAATTATGATTATGATTATGATTATTATTATTATTATTATGATTATTATTATTATTATTATTGGAAACTTGTAGGGTGGTGATGCAAATGACTATGTATTATAATCTGTACCTGACTTTTAATGTATACAATGTATATTTGTGTACAGTGTCCAAATTTTAATGTATACAATGTATATTTGTGTACAGTGTCCAAATTTTAATGTATACAATGTATATTTGTGTACAGTGTCCAAATTTTAATGTATACAATGTATATTTGTGTACAGTGTCCAAATTTTAATGTATACAATGTATATTTGTGTACAGTGTCCAAATTTTAATGTATACAATGTATATTTGTGTACAGTGTCCAAATTTTAATGTATACAATGTATATTTGTGTACAGTGTCCAAATTTTAATGTATACAATGTATATTTGTGTACAGTGTCCAAATTTTAATGTATACAATGTATATTTGTGTACAGTGTCCAAATTTTAATGTATACAATGTATATTTGTGTACAGTGTCCAAATTTTAATGTATACAATGTATATTTGTGTACAGTGTCCAAATTTTAATGTATACAATGTATATTTGTGTACAGTGTCCAAATTTTAATGTATACAATGTATATTTGTGTACAGTGTCCAAATTTTAATGTATACAATGTATATTTGTGTACAGTGTCCAAATTTTAATGTATACAATGTATATTTGTGTACAGTGTCCAAATTTTAATGTATACAATGTATATTTGTGTACAGTGTCCAAATTTTAATGTAAACAATGTATATTTATGTACAATGTCCAAATTTTAATGTATACAATGGATATTTATGTTCAGTGTCCAAATTTTAATGTATAGAATGTATATTTGTGTACAGTGTCCAAATTTTAATGTATACAATGTATATTTGTGTACAGTGTCCAAATTTTAATGTATACAATGTATATTTATGTACAATGTCCACGTTTTTTTGATAAACCAAAACAAAACTGCAAGACTGCATATAAATCATAAAATGCAACACACAGCAAGAACTATCACAGTGATGGTTTTATTGTGCAAGAGTGCATACCTAAGATACTAAAATACTATATACAGTCAAACCTGTCAATAGCGGCCACTCATGGGAAAAGGAAAAACTGACCTTTGTACACAGGTTCACTTTTCAAAATTGTTTTTTGAACAAATACTATACACCAAATATCATTATCATTATTATTATTATTATTATTATTATTATTATTATTATTACATTATCAAGATTGGTTTATGTGCACTATTCAACAAAGTCATAAAATACGTGTATACATGTATCTTGTTCTCTTCCCATGCAAGATTACTGTATCCTGCTCACCTTAATCCATTTTATTAATTACATCATCACAGACCTAAAATAATCACTGATCTTAGTTTATTTTGTGCACCATGACAAAACATTAATTTCACTACTGATTGATATAACTTACACATGACTGTAAAACAGAGGACTCACTCTTTTGTTGGTGAACATATATAAATTAGGCTTGGAAATGGCTGTTCATGCTTCAAAAACAATATCTGGATTAGCCAGTTGCTCAGCTTGCCTAGATCAAAAGACAGTCAGCTTATGAGAGAGGCCATTGATGAATAGGTAATCAAAAGAAGCTGTATATGGCTATTCTTTGCAACCTATGAACCAGAACTTTGCCTGCCTTTACAGCCAAGTTTTAAATATTAAATGACCCTTGACCCTAATGAAAAGGGTTGTAACCGATATCTCTTTTCAAAGATGAATTTTTTTCATTAAAAATAGCTTTCATTCACAGGTAAATAGATAAAGATATTGAACTATACCTATCAAACTGGCAAAAAAGGCAATTTGCATTGCTGCTGCAATAACACGACAAATTTTCTCACTATCTTTCAAATGAACTGCTTCAACCATCAACCCTACTGATATAAACTGCCTTGCTTTTGATTTTGATATATTGACACCTTTCAGTTACATTGACAATGTGAATGGAGTACAGTGAGTACAAGATAAGAAATCTTTGCACATCAATTCACATAATATTCCTTTATCTAAACAATGCCTTCCCCATGAAGCAAAAGTTTCGTTTGCATTGACTGAGCAGTCACTGAAGATATGCTCCAGTCACTGCTTAAGGCAGGGAAAAACTAAAGTTTGGTTAGGAAACACCTGGCCACTACAAGCAGAAAGCAGACCATTACACACATGATATTTATATAGGAAATTTGGCAGGAGAAAATAGAATGGCTATTGTGACCAGATGACAGCTATGTAAAGGTGGACATTAGGTCAGGTTTGAATCAGATTGATAAGCTCTTTTGATGGTAGAAACAGAAGTAAAAGATTGAAAACAGTCCATTTTCTTATAATTATTGATCAAATTAATGAAAGTAAGCATTTTTTGCAAAGCAACCTCCCACCCCACCCAAATAAAACTGCTCTTTTCCTGACACTATTGTCTTATTAGCTTTTACCACTTCCTTGTAAGATTGTGCCAAAGCTCTTTCACTAAAAATCCAAAGCAAAAATTCATAGGGGAACTATGTCATTCAGTCCGTTTTCTTTGTTTTGCTTTCATGCCATCTTGCCCATGTCCCCATTTCTGCCTAATCAGGGTATCAAAGTCAAACAGTTAGTGCAAAGATAGCCTACAGTGATAGAAGGCCAGGTTCCAGTTTCACAAATATAAGTCTTAAAGTAGCCTTAAAGACATTTGATTAGTCAATTTAAATCATGCTTAAAATTCAGCCAATCAGATCACTTGAATTTAGTCTTAAGTTTGATTCCAGACTTAAGTATTTTGGGTAAAATCCAGGCCTAATCATGATGAGAATTTAATTAAGTAATGAACAAAATATTAACTGTAACATACCAGATTTGTATTTTGTATACAAAGATACCAAGGTACAAATTCATATTTCCATTCCTTTATAGAGAAAAAGCTACACAAAATGATGTATACATGATGAAATTTAACTTAAATGGTTATATGTTACAATGGAAGGATTGAAGGGGGGGGGGGTAAGAACATATAATTAAAAAAAACACAAGATAAAATGTATTGGCCATATAGATAGAAACAGTATACACAAAATGGCAACAACAACAAAAGCAATTCTCATATCGTATATACTCGCATATAAACCGATATGAACTCCATAGATCCAGATCTGCCATCGCATAATGCGCTGGCAGATCTGGGTCTATGCAGTTTGTAAGGATTAATCAGTAGAACAAACAACATAGATCCTGATCTGCCAGTGCATTATGCAATGGCAGATTAGGGTCTATGTTGTTTGCATTTTAACCCAACTTATACGCGAGTATATACGGTAATTCTCATGCTCTATGCAAAGGAGCACCAGGAATAAAGCTGCTAGCAGACTGTGCAAAAAACAGCTACCATATGTACTTGCATGAGTCCAACTGCAAACAAAATAAACCCTGATCTGCCTGTTTGTTGTTTGTTCTACTGATTGCTCCCAACAAGCTGCATAATTCAAGACCTGGGTCTGTGCAGTTTGCAGTTGGACTAAAGTTATAAGGAATTCTATATGATATAGAGCAAGACAAAAAAGAGAAAGGTGCAACAAAAAAAAAAAAAAACTACCAAAACACAAGTACACAACAAACTTATGCAACATACGGTAAGAAAATCAAATTTCTAACCAGATCCAGATGTTATCCAAGACATATTGATATCAGTAGATACATTTAATGCAGGATCAATGGTATATTCATCTGAAAAGTAAATATGCAGCTTTTGCAACAAAAAAATTATACAAAATTAGCAAGAATGCATAGAATAGATATTTGTTCAATTATTTTGTTATTGAAATAGGAATATTAAAAAAAAGTAAAATTAATTTTGAAAAGAAAAGGTTAGTGGAAATATAAACAAAAAAGCTTGGAGACATTGTTGGATAAATTCAAAGTTAGAACTGGTATCATATTATCTGACAGTATATAAATTTTTGATACTATTATGATCAAAATTTGACAAATTTTATGGCCATTAATATAACCCACTATAATTTATTGTCTGTTATTTTTGTATATACACCATCAATCCATTAAATCTAAATTAAATTTTGTTCTCCAAATTTAAAAAAAACAACAACTTTTTCTTCTTAAAAATTGCAAATTAATTAATATTTATATCTATAATTATTATTATGTTCTAAAAATAATGAATACAAATTGTACTAAAAATTACAGACAATACAGCATACATAGGGGTAATTCAGGCACAATAGATGCCTAATTGCCTGTCAATAGATGCCTAATTGCCTGTCGTTTTACCCAAATATACAGAGAAAGTGATGTTGACTTTGCTGATTCTGGACATGACATCTTTACCCCACCCATCTGGCCATTAACTTTTTTCTTATTCTGAGTACAATATCAACTCTTGTGTCTTTTTTGTTGTTCACTGATCAGTGAACAACAGTTTAAATATAGTATATTTGGCATTCTAATCCATTTTAATGTAAGTTTAAGAGAATGCTTATATCTCAATATCTGTCACCTGTTTTTGACAGTAACATATTTTTAAAGTCTGTCTTTTGAATCACCAAAGTCATTCAACAATTTTGCTGAATCAAACTGAAATTTAAAAAAATATTTTCATAAAAATTAAATCAGTATTTGTTTTGTTTTTGTATTATTTGGCTCAAAATATTTTCAAAAAAAACAACTGTTTTAAGCTATTGTTTTGAATATTATCAATTCACCACTTTGCTCTATTCTGGCATGGGAGAGAGGTCACGCTACTCTAAAATTTGAGTACTGTGTGAACCCTGAGAGACTAGTGTGATTGTTTTTTTCCGTCCCAGCCTAGTCAGATACAATTTTAGGGAGATACTTCCTTTAAACCGTCCATAACTTTAGCACACAAACAAGAATTCTGTTCCACTAGGTCAATACATTTGGCTTACTTGGACTTTATCCCCAGTTCGATGCCACAACTTTTAACCTTTATTCATTTACATTGTATTTGAAATAAAGCTTAGAAAAGTTGTGTAATGGATTTTATTATCCTATTGAACAATACAACAAAAACAACACAGTTATTTGAATGAATTGATAGTGACTTCAGATTTGTTAAAATCTGGGATGATGTTAACGATAAAACTACGAACAAGAAAAGTTGAGTTAAAACTGATATAGCATCATTTATGAATAATCTTTCTCCCTGCATGATGAATATTATAACACTGAAAGAAACTAGGGAATACAGAGAGTTCACATAAACGGGAATACAGAGAGTTCATGTAAATTGATATAGCATCATTTATGAATAATCTTTCTCTCTGCATGATGAACAATATAACAATGAAAGAAACTAGGGAATACAGAGAGTTCACGTAAACAGTCAGATAATATGAATGGTTACACACAGGTAATGCAACAAGCATGTTAAAATTTATGAAGCAGATAATAACATTAAATACATACTTAGTAGAAAAAGTATTACAGAGTAAATAAAAACAGATTACAACAAAGGATACTCTTTATAAGTAGATAAAAACCACATATGAACAGAGGAAGACACATAGTGCGTTAATTAAAAAGACCAGCTAATATATTTTACAACATATGTACCTTAAGCAACTTCATTTTCTTATTCAAGAAAACTGTTGCAAAGCTACAAAAGTTTAATCAATTCAATTTGTGCAATCCTTCATATAGGTATAACTCAACTGAAGTTTTATGTTTGTAAAACTGTCTAGACCTAATGAAAGCAATTGAGATTTACTAGACCTAATGATAGCAACTGAGATTTACTAGACCTAATGAAAGCACTGAGATTTACTACACCTAATGATAGCAATGGAGATTTACTAGACCTATCATGAAAGCAAATGAGATTTACTAGACCTAATGAACCAATTGTGATTTACTAGACCTAATGAAAGCAATGGAGATTTACTAGACCTAAATGATAGCAATGGAGATTTAGATTAATTTACTATCTAGACCTAATGACAGCAATGGAGATTTAGATTAATTTACTATCTAGACCTAATGACAGCAATGGAGATTTACTAGACCTAAATGATAGCAATGGAGATTTAGATTAATTTACTATCTAGACCTAAATGATAGCAATGGAGATTTAGATTAATTTACTATCTAGACCTAAATGATAGCAATGGAGATTTAGATTAATTTACTATCTAGACCTAATGACAGCAATGGAGATTTAGATTAATTTACTATCTAGACCTAATGACAGCAATGGAGATTTACTAGACCTAAATGATAGCAATGGAGATTTAGATTAATTTACTATCTAGACCTAATGACAGCAATGGAGATTTAGATTCATTTACTATCTAGACCTAATGACAGCAATGGAGATTTTGATTCATTTAAAAAGATTTTCTTGACTGAGATGTTTCTTTTACAATCTTTTCTAACAGTTTCACAAATGAAGGATTATTGCTAGACGTGAAACT
Organism: Margaritifera margaritifera; assembly: GCA_029931535.1. Lineage (NCBI taxonomy): Eukaryota > Metazoa > Mollusca > Bivalvia > Unionida > Margaritiferidae > Margaritifera > Margaritifera margaritifera. The sequence goes on from JAQPZY010001308.1 coordinate 719,236, forward strand.
GAGTCTGGAGAACAAACACAGGTGATGTTGCATAATGTCATGTGCAGACTGATACAGAGTGACGTGCATCATGGAGATCTGTTGCTTTGCATTGCCTGCACATTCTTTGGTAAAGTTAACTTTTTTATTGCCTAACTTCTCTTGCTTAATTAGTTTTTATTGTACGCAGTGAAAAAAAGGCAAATGTTACAAATTTCAAAATTTTGGAAAATGAACAGCATTTGCCTGGGGAATTTTCTAAAAAAAACACAACAGCAGTCCGCCAAATCTTACCCTGAGAGCACTATGCAGAACTCTGGGAAAAATGAATGACTTTCCTTTACCAAAAATAAATAAATATAGCCAATCACTTCTGTCATGCCAGCCTGAAGCCAGCAATTGGCTATAAATAAGAGGAGGATTCAACTCTGTCATCTTGACCTATGCAGCTTCTGTTGTAAAACAAATTATGGCTAAAAAAGCTACTATTATATCAAAAGGTTTGTGGTCTGTGACCTTTGCAGCTTAGGATCCCTGTTATTGAAACTCTCTCAAAACATACAATGGAACCAAATGACTATATACCAATAACATATACACTGTACCATACATACCATGGAACTAAGTGACTATACGCCAATAACAGATTAATTGTACCATATATACAATGGAATTAAGTGACTATACCCCAAAAAAAGATACACTGTACCATACATACAATGAAACTAAGTCACTATACCCAAATAATAGATACATTGTACCATACATACAATGGAACTAAGTCACTATACCCAAATAATAGATACACTGTACCATACATACAAGGTAACTAAGTCACCATACCCAAATAATAGATACAGTATACCATACACACAATGGAATTAAGTGACTATACCCAAATAATAGATACATTATACCATACACACAATGGAATTAAGTGACTATACCCAAATAATAGATACATTATACCATACACACAATGGAATTAAGTGACTATACCCCAATAAAAGATACACTGTACCATACATACAATGGAACTAAGTCACTATACCCAAATAATAGATAGACTATACCATACATACAAGGTAACTAAGTCACTATAACCAAATAATAGATACATTATACCATACACACAATGAAATTAAGTGACTATACCCAAATAATAGATGCATTATACCATACACACAATGGAACTAAGTGACTATACCCCAAAAATAGATACACTGTACCATACACACAATGGAACTAAGTCACTATACCCAAATAATAGATACACTGTACCATACACACAATGGAACTAAGTCACTATACCCCAAAAATAGATACATTGTACCATACATACCATGAAACTAAGTCACTATACCCCAAAAATAGATACACTGTACCATACACACAATGGAACTAAGTGACTATCCCCCAAAAATAGATACACTGTACCATACACACAATGGAACTAAGTGACTATACCCCAAAAATAGATACATTGTACCATATATACCATGAAACTAAGTCACTATACTCCAAAAATAGATACACTGTACCATACATACCAAGAAACTAAGTCACTATACCCCAATCATAGATACACTGTACGATACATGCAAAGGAACTAAGGCACTATACCCCAATCATAGATACACTGTACGATACATGCAAAGGAACTAAGGCACTATACTCCAATAATAGATGCATTGTACCATACCTGCAATGGAACTAGTCACTAAACCCCAATAATAGATGCACTGTTCCAAACATACAATAGAACTAAGTCACTATACCCCAATTACAGATACACTGTACCATACATACAATGGAACTAAGTCACTATACTCCAATAATGGATACATTGTTCCATACATAAAGCATGTCATGCAAAGCAGGAAACAAAAGTGAAAAAATCCAACATTTTATAATTTGATTTCTTTTTTTTCATGTTAGTCTGAATAGAATTTCAGATTTTGAAATTTCTGGACATTTAAGTTGGTCAGTTTGATGACTTTTAATGGCACTTTGAGGACCTTATTGGTTATACCATGCCAAGTAGATGGGATTGGAATATTTAGGTTGGTTGGGTTGTCAGCTTTTATTGGCACTTTGAGGACCTTATGGGAGTGGAAAGTAGATGGGACTGGAATAGTTAGGTTGGTTGGTTTTTAACAGCACTTTGTGCACATTATTGGCTATGTCATGCAACACAAATGGGATTGGGATATTTGGACACAGTTTGATTCTAGTGTTCTTCAGGCTGTAAGGATAAAGTTAAAGTTTGCATAATATTTGTATGCCTTCATGATCAATCCCTCATTCCCATGTAGAATATCAAAATGTAATGACACAAATGATTATACCTTCTTCACTATCTTCCTCTATCTTGTCAATTTGTCGCTGTGACCCTTGGCTGCCACTTCCTCTTCGTCTCCGCAAATGATGTGGATCAGTGTCAAAACTTGCATCGCTCTCTGTTACCGAGGTGTAGCTATCATCAGTATATTCTCGTCCCTGAGATGTCTGGTCTCGTCTAGTACGTGATGGCAGAGGCTCTTTCTTCATTGGTGTCTTACCTGGCTCTGTTTGTGTCTGAATTGGCTCTGTCAGTGTCTGTGTCAGCTGTGTTGGAGATCTGCCCACTGATCTAGCACTCGATTCAGAACCCCGAGAAGGAGGTCTGGTGGAAAGATTTTTTTTATGGCAAACACTTGGCTTCTATTAGTTTAACATGTTCTATTACTACATGTACATGTAATATGCATATATATATATATATATATATATATATATATATATATATATATATATATATATATACAGATTGATGCCTAAATCTGATACTGTATTAATCTGATGATAAGCCAATGTTTGATAATAAGCCACCCCCCTGCCCGATTTTTTATAAAAAATTTTGGTAAATATTTACCTATGTTAATTTTGTCTGACAAGCCCATCCCCTCATTTAAGACAAATTTATAAGGCTGCTTCCCTGGTCATATTGTACTTATTTTTACCAAAGATATATTTGTCTGATAATGACCACACTCCCTCGTTTTTTACAAATTTGTCAGGCTGGCCCGGAGAAATACTGTAATATTATCACCATCTATATAACAAATAAAATATTTAATCAGAAATATATCTGTGATACATTTCATGTAGTTTAAAGAATGCTGATCTAAAACACAAAAATAAAACTGATAAGAAGTTCATTTAACTCTGACTGGATAAGAAAAATCTCAAACTTCATAAGTTCTGGTGTTTTTCAAAACCAATCACTTACATTTAGGCACTGTGGGATTGTGGACTGCATGCAAGATTAACAACCTCCGAAACTGAAGAGCTTAACAACATGCAAAAACTACGCACCTTTAAAACTGAAGATTTGACAATGGAAGTGTTCCAATGAGCATAGGCAATTTTACATTTGGCAAAAACATGTTAACACATTTTTACAAAGAATTTTACTTAGTTCAATCAAGACATATATTAGATTGACCGTAGCAAGTCATCACAACAAAGTAAAAGGGCCAATTGCTTGGAACTATTTAATTAGACTCTTAACATACATATGTGTCCACCAAGCTGGTTGGTGTAGGGATAACATCCAAAATTGTATAGTAAATTGCCAGATAGCAAAGGCGTTTACCTAGTGGTGATGGTGCACTGAGGTAAAGTCTTTATTAGTCAGAAGGAAATCATGTTAATATATGTAACAAGTTTTATGTTCAGAAAAGGAATGGTACATTCTTTAGCATACATGAAAACTATTGAAAGCTTTATTATTATCAAAATCACCTTTACAACATTCACCACAATGTCAATTGTGAAACTCACAGTGAAACTGCAGAACATTTGGCTTCATCTCAGAATTTACAATTCATGGTAATTACCTCTTAGTGAACTTGCATTTCTCAAAAACAAGGAAAAACTTCGATCTAAAGAAGAATGTCATATTTTAATTTCCAGTATGCTTGATTCAAAACCAAGGTGGAGTAGTCCAACTTCTTTTTCTTCAGGCAGGAAACTCTTTATATTTACTGACAGGGGATTACAATATGATACAGGGACTGGCAAAAGAAAATTTACAGAAGCCAATAATGGGCATAAGGGAAAATTTCTAGATTATATATGGGTTCCATGGAACATTCCATCTTACCTCAAACCACAGCTTGATGTATATTACATGGCTTTCTGAAATGTTAACACCAAAGTTAACATTAAAATCTTAACATAGCTGATGATGCCAACACTGGGGTGTGACAATTAATGAAAATTGGTAAAAAAGTCCAGCAAACAAGAATCTAGTTATGATTTTCCATAATGAAATATAAACAATTAAAGTTGTCTTTTTAACCTGTTCGACATTTTGGGGACAAAATCTTCCTGGAAAAGTATGTGAATAAAAGTTTCAACCTAATATGGCCTTCCACTGTTTAGTACGACCCAAGAGTCAACTATATGGCAGATAATAAAAGTTTCAACCTAATATGGCCTTCCACTGTTTAGTACGACCCAAGAGTCAACTATATGGCAGATAATAAAAGTTTCAACCTAATATGGCCTTCCACTGTTTAGTACGACCCAAGAGTCAACTATATGGCAGATAATAAAAGTTTCAACCTAATATCGCCTTCCATTGTTTAGTACGACCCAAGAGTCAACTAACTATATGGCAGATAATAAAAGTTTCAACCTAATATGGCCTTCCATTGTTTAGTATGACCCAGGAATCAACTATAAGGCAGATAATAAAAGTTTCTACCTAATATGGCCTTCCACTGTTTAGTATGACCCAAGAGTCAACTATATGGCAGATAACAAATGTGTCATTAATTCTGTTTGACTTTCCAGGATAAATGCAACTTAACCAAGAATGTGAGAATCACATATAAAACTATAAAAAAAAATATGTAAAATATCTCCAAACAACTGAAATTGATGGCTGATCAGTTTTGATGAAAAAATCATTGGTCTTTAAATTTCAACTGATTCCCAACACTAGCCACCATCGGTGATGTTGCAAAAGTTTTAACAACAAACTCAGACAAAAAAATCTTTTCATTGTTGCCACTGCCAGTGGAGTTATAAAAGTAAAACATTTATATATATATATATATATATATATATATATATATATATATATACATTATAATAATTACTTGAATTTTAAAAAACAGTCCACCAACCTTTGGTTCATGCCGCTATCTCCCGGATGTCGTAACCTCAATGGAGTCTGCTGCTGATTTCGCTGAGCAGACAGATTTCCACTGACCTCTGACCCAACAAATGACCCAATGAAACCACTGTCAGTATCAGCCTCTCTCTTGCCTGTCATCTGTTTGAACTTGCCAGGACCTGGGATGTTAGAGAGTGGGCTGGGCCCTCCTGTAGCACCCCCAGCCTCCTGATCTGATATCCCACTATCAAGCAAACTGCTCTGACTCCCTCCTTCTGGTTTCTGTGATAATAAATACAAAGTTTCTAAGCAAAGATTTTTTTCTCTCAACTAGAGAAATGGCGAGCAATTCGCTCACATAAATATACTCATCTCGTTCTTGCACCCCACCCCTACCCCATTCATGGAGATGAGTATCTAGTCCAACAAAGGGCATAACTCTTGTGAGAACTGAATGAGTAAAATGATTGGTTGTTGCATTCACAAAATGCTGCTATACATTACATCCAGCTGCAAGTAGAAAAAGGGCAATAACTCTTACAAAAATCAAAGGAGCATAAACATTTGTTAATATGTGCATCTATAAATGATGACCATAATATGTACCAAGTTTCCTAGGAATCCATAAATAACTGCAAGACAAGCTGCGCTGAAAAGATTCTTATGCTGAATTCAGCTGCGGGACAAAACGAGCAATAACTCAAAAATAAAATTGCAGTAGCATTATTTATTGATATGTGCATCTTCAGGTGATGACCATTTATTTACTATATTTCCTGTGGGACTAGTTGCACTAATGAGATTTTGTCAAACACTGCATTTAGCTATGAGACAAAATGGGAAATAATTCTAACAAATATGACAGGAGCAAAATGATTCGTCGATGTATGCATCTTCAAGTGATGACCATAATATTTTACCAACTTCCATGGCAATCCATCAAGAACTAACCATGAGACTAGTTGCTCTAACAAATTTGTATCATGCTACAAGACAAAAAAGGGCAATAACTCTAAAATATATTGTGGGAGCCAAGTGATTTATTGAAATGCATATCTTCAGGTGATGACCATAAAATTTACCCCGTTTCATGGCAATTCATCAAAAACTGCAAGACTAGTTATTCTAAACAGGTTGTGCCAGACAAAAGGAGGCATGGATGGATGGATGAATGTACAGACATGAGGATTATACCCCTGCTCTGAGTATATTTTTTTTTATGGATATGCATAAGCATGTGTATGTTTGTGTATTTGTCTGAGAGAGAGATAGCAAGAGCAAATGAAATAATGTTAGTGATCTAACTTTGCAAAAAGTGTGGACTGGGATCATTTTTGTTTTATGCTGTTTAATGACTATGATTTGAAAACCCATGCAGAGATTAAAAACACCAGAATTTACTACCAGCCATAGGGTTTCTATTCATCTGTACATTTTTTGCCACATAAATAACAAAGTTAATCTGTCGAACTATAAAGACAACATATGGAAAAATAAGAATTTTCTGAGAGTTTATTTGCTAGCTTAAAAATGGAAACATTCACAGAAAATGTACTTGCAAAGTTTAATCATTTATTTCAGTTTTCAACAGCATTATAAAACATATCTTGAAGGATGCAACTACTTTAAGTAAAATAACTTGGTAGCCCTGATTAAATTAAATGTCCATGTAAAGGCACCTTAAAATGCAATGTTAGTTTCCTGATTTCCCTTTTTTCTTCGTTATGACAATACAGTAATAATTATTCTCTTTTGTGAAATAATTATATAATTATATTTTGCACATATTTATAATGATTTATGATATCATGTAATAGTTACTTGGGCTACTTTAACTGAACACATGGTAGCCTAGAACACAGCATTCTCATAGCCCCTGCCATGTATCATATTCAAATAAGAGATATAAAACAGGACACTTTAGTTCTAGACCTGTGCCAAATATTATTTCAACTAATTTCATAGTAATCTTTATGCCAGAAAATATTCCATTGTCAATTATCTATTCAAAGGCAAGTGAAATTCTCCCTGAAACTCCATTATTACAAAGTACATAATCCAAGTACAGAATTATAATAATGACATTTATAACATCATCTTAAAATGACACTCATTACCTCTCTACAGCTTGAAGGGACTGTTGCTCTACTGGTCCAAAAGAATTTCCAAGAATTCAAGACAAGACCATTTATTCCTCTTAACTGCTGAGTGTTGAAACCATCTTTGACATTCTTCAGCAATAACAAGATTTTCAAATTAGCTGCTATGGTGAACATATTGGATGTCAGATTGGCACCATTTTCATTTAGGATGAACAAGACAACATAAGAAGTCTACTGGTGGAAGCCCCATGTTGATATGACTTTCCATTTTGGAGGATTAACAATAATAAGCTTTTCAAGATGGGTGCCATGGTGGCCATACTAGGTATCAGATTGGCATGATTTCCATTTAGAACCAACTAGACATAATAATAAGTCTTTTGGTGAAAGTACAATGTGGATATGACCATCCATCTAGAAGTAGTGATAACAAGATTTTCAAGATGGCTGTCATGGTGGCCATATTGGACATCAAATTGGCACAATTTTCATTTAGGACCAACTAGACATCACAAGAAGTCTTCTGGTGAAACCCCATGTCAATATGACTTTCCATTCAGGAGGAGTAGTAATAACAAGGTTTTTAAGATAGGACATCAGATTGACACCATTTTCATTTGGGACCAACAACACATCATTAGAAATCTTTTAGTGAAAACCCAATGTTGATAAGACCATCCATTCAGGACGAGTTGCGATAAGATTTTCAAGATGGCTGCTCTGATGGCCATATTGGATGTGCAAGTGGCATAATATTCATCTAAGACCAACTAGACACCTTAAGAAGTCTTCTGATGAAAACTCCATGGCAACATAACTTTTCATTCAGGAGCAGTGTCAACAACATTTTTAACATGGCCACTGTAGTGGCCATATTGGACATCAGATCACTAGCATTTTCATTTAGGACCAACTAGATATCATAAGAAGTCTAATAGTGAAAACCCCATGTTGATATGACCATCCATTCAGGAGAAGTAGCGATAACAAGATTTTCAAGATGGTCAATGTGATGGCCATATTGGACATCAGATCAGCACCATTTTAGTTTAGGGCAAACTAGACATCATAAAAAGTCTTCTGGTGAAAACTCCCATGTCAATACGATTTTCCATTCAGGAGTGGTGATAACAAGGATTTAAGGATGGCTGCTGTGGTGGCCATATTGGATGCCTGAGCAGCACCATTTCCATTTAGTACTATAGACCATGCGATGAATGTGTGTAGAAAGTTTCATGGCTATCCTCCAAGCAGTTTAGGAGAAGTAGTGATAACTAACGCAGGACGGACAGAAGACAGATGATGGACAAAAGACCATCCCATAAGCTCTCCTGCTTTATGGCCAGTAGAGCTAAAAATCCTTCAAGATACATCTGTCAGCTTCTTGCTTTTTGTAAATTTAGATGTTTTGTTTGTATGTACAGATTTGTTTTCTTCTTAACAGAATGGTTATAAATATGTTGTATTCCATGTAATAGTTACATCTTGTGCAGGGTTAATCCAAGGCTCTCAAACCTTTGCACCCACATGGAGTCTGGGGACACACATAAACACAAAAAATCCTCCCTCCCATTTATTATACCTTTTTCATGCCCTTACTATCCCTCCTATCTGGGTGGTCATACCGTCGTGGACGAGGGAGATTTGACACTGGGGAGTCTCGATCAGCAAAGGAGGAGTCCCTGGGAGAGGGGGAGTGTCGGGAGGAAAGACTACTGTAACTGCCACTATTTGGCTTGCTGTTTTGCAGGGAATCCTGGGAAACCCTTCTGCTGCTGCTGCTTGTACTCTCTGTACACAGAAGAAAATTAATGTGTATGAGACGAGACGAAACTAATGTAGTAAAAACATAAGCAACAGGATAAAACAGGTGTCTCTTGTGATGGCAGATACAGAAACTTGACAATCAGAAACTGGATTCACATGTCCAAGGTTGAGAAGGCAATTTTGAGAACGCAATTTAATTTAATTAATCTCTCAGACTTTATGTGTATGTATTCTTTTGAAACTACAGACAAAAAGAACTGTACCATTATAAACAAGTGTTACAAAAATGTGTAGAAATCTGGTTACATACAACTACTACCTTTATTATTATTTATTATTATTATTATTACTGTTATTATTATTATTATTATTATTATTATTATTATTATTATTGCTGTTATTATTATTATTACTGTTATTATTATTATTATTATTATTATTAATACTGTTATTATTATTATTATTATTATTTATTATTCTTATTATTATTTCTGCTATTATTATTATTATTATTATTATTATTATTACTGTTATTATTATTATTATTACTGTTATTATTATTATTATTATTATTATTATTATTATTATTATTATTATTACTGTTATTATTATTATTATTATTACTGTTATTATTATTATTATTATTATTATTATTATTGCTGTAATCTTTGTTCTTGAAGCAGTACAAGTCTAAACTGAATAATTTTGAGACCCTTTATGGACATCTAACTAGTTTTTCCCACAAACCTATAATGGAAGGCAACTTACTTTGAACAAGCAATCCCTAATGCATAATTATATCACAACAATGCCAGGAAACTGACAATCATTTGTATGGCTTACAAATGCTATTGTCTATTTGAAAATGTACCTTTGACTAATCCCAATATGTACAGTAACACATAATTATACCACAACTGCCAGGTAACTGACAATCATTCCTACGGCTTACAAATGCTATTGTATGTTTGAAAATGTACCGGTGACTAATTCGGATATGTACAGTAACACATAATTATACCACAACTGCCAGGTAACAGACAATCATTCCTATGGCTTACAAATGCTACTGTATGTTTGAAAATGTACCGGTGACTAATTCCAATATGTACAGTGATACTTTTAACTCAAATTTCTGCACAATATAGAAGAGATGAAAATCTTATCTTTCTCAGTTTAATCCTTCAATATCAAAAACAGAAATCATTTCTATTGAAAGACTGAAAATCAGTCATAGTTATTACCTACACTTGCATGAATAGATCTTAGATAACAGTCAGTGTATCAATACTTTCTTTAAGCAGCAAAGACAATACATTATCTGTACTTCTTCATACATTTCAGTTTAATAAAATAAAATAGAAATTCAGTGATCAAAACACTGAGCACAAGCCTTCCAGCTGAAACAAGATATTCTAGATTACTTTCAAACTGTCAAATTTTAGCAAAAAACTTTCGGCAAGATTTTATGACATAAAATTATAACTGATAAAGATAAGACAATTTATTTGTGTCTGTAACAACTTTCTATCAATTTAAATGGTTTGCTATGTAATGTAGCAGATTTTCATTCACACCAAATTGTTAGAATTTCATGCTTGCTAATACTGAATGGTTTACAGTGACTGTGCAAGAAGCATACAACTGGAACTGGTTAGCTAAAATATACCTGATCCCCTTCTGTTCTGAGGACTCCTGCCAAGTGTCATATCTGTATTCTGCAAGAAAGAGGGGAAAAAAATGATAAAAATGATTCAGTCCAGTCTGTGATAGTGGCCATCCCTATATAAAGGTCACATATTTATAAATATCCTGTATGTCATGGTTACATGTTCAATGTGGTCAGAGTATGCATGGTCAGGTTGACATAAATCCATGCACACTGTATATTGTAAATGTTAAGTTTATTTTACTGGTTTAGGTAAACCCCAAAACAAAGATATACCTAATGTTTATTTATTTTTACTCTAAATTCCAAATACTGCCCACGCTTTCTCTTGCTAATCCTTGCTGTCCTTCCATATTACATCTCCTGGTTTAAGGGAACCATGGTAGCTTAGTTGTTAGAGCATTGGACTTGTAATCCAAGGGTTGCGGGTTCGATACCCACCCAGGCCAGCCCAGGTCAGCTGCCTTGGCATATCCTTGGAAAAGGCATTTAGCTCCCATTTCCTTGGCATGATATAGCCAATAATGTTAAAATGTGCCATTAAAAAAATAAAATTAAAAAAATACAATCTCCTGGTTTGTCCAGTTAGATGACCAAGCATATAAAGGTCACATGAATATGAAGGCCAATATTTGACACTCCCCAGGGTGACCACTACACAAACACTCCTCAGGGTGACCACTACACAAACACTCCCCCAGGTGACCACTGTTCACACACACACTCCCCAGGGTGACCACTACACAAACATTACCCAGGGTGACCACATCACACATACCCCAGGGTGACCACTACACATACACGCCCCAGGGTGACCACTACACAAAGGTTTGACTGTGTACATTATTTCAGTTTTTGCTGATAGTTCAAAAGGATAAGTTATTATCTATTAACATGTAGTTGGAAACTGACATGATATTGAAGCATACGACGAAACCCTGACCACAGAATAATGGTCAAAGAGGGTAAAAGAATAAAAGCCTGCTTTTCAATGGTATCCATAAATAAAATATAGACATAAATGTAAATCTTACACAGAAACAGATCCTATCATAAAATATATGAATTCATTCCATTCTGTATATCGTCTTGTCACCATTTTCCATCTCAATACTGCACTGCACATATTTATATGATGACATCATTGAAAGTATCACCAATGATGAAGCAACAACACATATATTTCAAGACAAATGTGGCAAATGATAGGGATGTGCTAGCAACTTTTGTTACAATGAGAAATTCTAATCTCCTTTGCCCTACACATTTACTCATATAATGGATTTTAATATTAATGGATATTAGATCTTAAGAATTCAATCAAGTTAATGAGGTACATTTAATATACATCAAGTTGACATGTAGTACTCACAAATTTGTGCATCAGGAAAGTTTGAGTTGCCTCACTCACACCATCAAAGCATGTGTATCCAATCATTAGCAAACACAAATGAACTAAAGCTACATAGCTCGAATTACACTAATAAACTGCCCAAGATGGCAATTTTACATGCCACCAAACACATCTTCATTGGTAGCACTTGGCACTGACCAAGTACAACTCTGTGTAATTTATACTAATAAAAACAGTCGGCACACAGCTGTTGCATAGTCTCTGAACCCTTCCGTGACAGTCAATGGACTCTTTTTATGTCTGAATGGAAGAGGGCATATAACATTTATGATGTTTATACTGAAACTAAATTAAAAGATAAAATTAAAACATGAATTTCATTTAATAAGACTTATTTAATTGGTATTTATTTCTTACAGTGTTGCCACCAGTGGGCATTTACCAACATTTTTCAATGATTGATATCTTGTCATATATTGTGTCTATTATTGAGAAAATATTTTTGTTAAAAAAATCCTTAGAAAATATTTATTAAAATTTGTGATTTTCATGATGATTACTCCAAATTTCCGTGCACTCACCACTGTTTTTGACAATAAAACGAGCAATATATTACCATTTCAAATTGTGATTTTTTTCAAGTTAAGCAGATATGAACCTATGTTTTGCCTTTTCTATAAGAAACAAATGGAATCCACACCTCCCTCCACATTATTAGAAGGTCTATGTGTTATCTGACTTTGCTAAAATGAGGAAGAGGTGTGTCTATGCGAGTGTTTCAATACTAACATGTTTATCTTGATGAAAAATAAGTTCATTCTGTTAAAACTAGCTTAAGTGAATGTAAGAAGTAAGAAATGAATACCATGAATCACGTCTCCTCTAAAGAATTATTGGGATTCAAACCTGTTGATATGATCCATTAGATGTCATGGAGCTGTTTGATAATGGTAATTGACCTCTAACTTCTGTTGACCTTGGCTGACCTTTGTCCTCTGACTGCATTCTTGATCTCTCCTGCTTTTTGTGCTCTTTCTCTTTCATTTGTTCCCATCTGCAACAAAGGAAAATTATATTTCATGCTATGTAAATATCTAAAGTCTATTGTGGATCAGTTGTCTTGTTGGATTTTAAATAAATACTGTATTATACTCGCGTATAAGCCGGGTCCAAATGCAAACAAGATAGACCCTGATCTGCCATCGCATAATGCGCCAGCAGATCAGGGTCTATGTTGTTTGTTTTACTGATTAGTTCTTACAAACTGCATCGACCCAGATCTGCCAGCGCATTATGTGATGGCAGATCTGGGTCTATGCAGTTTGCAGTTGGTATTGGATTATACGCGAATATATATGGTAGTTATTTCTTCCTTCTATTTTGTAATCCATTGATTGACTATCTATACACTCTACCTATATTCCCTTTCATATATGACATATTTTGGTTGTATGGAACTAAACTGAATAGAAATTGCAAATATTTACCTGGTATATTTTACAGAAGAATGATTTCATTCATATGAAATGAAAAGCATTGCAATAATAAGGTATGTGTATTCCAGTGTTATAAAATTTATATTTTGTAAAGTGCACAGTGTTACAACCAATTCATCAAACTTTGAAACAAGCAAAGGTGCATTCATGCATGAATGCAAAAATCAAACACAGCAAATACTACTGAAGCTTGCATTAAATCTATTGAAACCTGAGGAAGTATTTCTGATAAAGCATCTAAAGGCCAGGTGATTTAAGGATTGCCACTGGATGGATTAACAACATTTGATTTCATTTATATTTGTAAACACCATTCTACCTTTAATGTCAATGTAATGTATTCATCACCTAAATCTCTATTCTTGTGAAGCAAAAAGAGCTTTTATTTCTTCACCGAATTATAGGCCTTCAGTATTGCTGTGGTGAATATAAAGTCTTATGAACCAGTAAACCTTATACTGATCAAAGCATAGTGGAGGTCAATATGATAGCTTTACTGGTTCATAAAGATTCATATTCATGTAAACAAAGATCTATAAAATTGTTATATTGTATGATTTCGAGAAAAAAAATGGCGATTTCAATGCTTCAGTACATATGCCATTTTAATTGCATGATGCTATGCGACATACAGAAATATCACATATAATGTAATGTTATGCCATCCTATCAAAAACCATCTCTTATGGGAATCATGTAACTTCTCTAGACCCTGGAAAAAAAATAAATAACTTCTAATCTACCAGCATTCTTAATTCTGTTCTGAGTTTTTGCAAAATAACTGGTGTAAAAAAAACAACAACATGCATTTCCAGTGTTGCACCCTGGATCCTATGAGTAAGGACGGCTAATGTGTTTCTCTTCTCCCCTAATTTAGGGGATACACAAAATTTCAAAGTAACAAATAATTTCTTCAATTACAAGCAATGGTCAAAATGCATATGTCCCAAGGGGTTCACAGAGGCCAAGATGTGGGGAACATGTAGCCAAAAATTGCAGAAAACCACAATCCTACACTCAAGGTGCAACACTGGGTCAGCGGATTCTCTTCTATTGACAAAAACTGAATGGAACTGTAACATGAAAGACACAGAGAACCTAGCCACACTCAACACCTACTGTATTTACTTGTGTACATGATACAACCGACTGCAAATTCTGTTAATTTATTTACCATATGTAGTCACTTATAAGTCGAGTTCAACTGCAAACAACATAGATCCTAATCTGCCATCGTATAATGTGCTGCCAGATCAGAGTCTTTGTTGTTTGTTCTACTGATTACTCCCAACAAACTGCATAGACCCAGATTTTGCTGGTGCATTATGCAACAACAGATCAGGGTGTGTGCAGTTTGCAGTTGGACATGACTTATAAGGGAATGTATATGGTATTTTCATGGGTATTAATAATCATGGTTTTCATTGATACTTAAATTCATGTACTGTGGAAGGGCACCTACTGTTTCACAGAACGGTGATTGTTCATTGGGTCCTTACATTTCTGATTTGTAGCAACCATGAATTCCATGAAAATTGCTACAGTATATACTTGTGTATAAGCCGATACCAACTGCAAACTGCATAGGCCCAGATCTGCCATTGCATAATGCGCCAGTGGATCTGGGTCTATGCAGTCTGTAATGACTAATCAGTAGAGCAAACAACATTTCTACATTTCTCTGCTTTATTTATGAGTTTAAGGAACCACCATGATACATTTCTCTGCTTTATTTATGAGTTTAAAGGATCACCATGAGCGTATATACTTGCATAATGCACTGGGAGATCAGTGTCTATGTTGTTTGCATTTGGACCCGGCTTATATGCAAGTATATATGCTACTCATCAAAGAATAGCAAATTTACGGTAATAGCATAACCCTATAGTCTTGTTCATCCGGACTCTCACATGGCTCTGTGAGATTTATGCCATATGAGGGTCAGCTAAAATGTTTCAGTGATCTCTGTTATTGGCACATTGGTTAGACTTTGTAGAAGCAAAACCACCACAAGATTTCTCCATATTTCAAAATTTATCCAGACATTTTTTCTGCAGTCATTCAAACCAAAATTCTATTGCAAGCTTGAAAGGATATTACTGAACACCGCTATGAAATCAGATACCAATTCAGGAGGTGTGTCTTAATCGGTTAATAAAATTGTCCATGTTTACACGAAACACGATGTCATCTCAGCATCAAAATGACATATTATGCCATTAGCAAATCATTAGCAAATGAAACCACTTAAAATATTTCTGAATTTTGGAAAAGCCTTGTTTCTGGCATTATAAGGAAAGCTCGTTTTTTTTTTTACCATTCTCTCTTTTGGTGGAGATCTCACTGAACCACGCAAAAGGTCTGGTTGCAAAAGACTAGCAGAGCCCAGACATGCTCCGTAATAAGCCATATATTAAGGCAATCTCTTAAACTCTTATGTACAGCAGAGAGTGTAGACCCTAATCATGATACACATTAAGGTGAACACTTAAACTCATATGCAGAGACGCTGATTGTGGTGATAATCGTGAACCCTTAAACTCAAAAGTAGAGATCCTGATCTTGACAGACATTATGCTGATCCTTAAACTCATAAATAAAGCAGAGAAATGTAGACACTGATCTTGATAAACATTACGGTAATCTCTTAAGCTCATAAATAAAGCAGAGAGTGTGGACCCTGATCTTGAAACACATTATGGTCATCCCTTAAACTCGTAAGTAAAGCAGAGAGTGTGGATCCTGATCTGGCTACACATAATGGTGATCTCTTCAACTCGTAAGTAAAACGGAAAGAGTAGACCCTGATCTGGTTACACATTATGGTGATCCCTTAAATTCATAAATAAAGTAGAGAGTGTAGACCCTGATCTGGCTACACATTATGGTGATCTCTTCTACTCATAAAACAGAAAGAGTAGACCCTGATCTGGCTATGCATCATGGTGATCTCTTCAACTTGTAAATAAAGCAGAAAGAGTAGACCCTGATCTGGTTACACATTATGGTGATCCCTTAAATTCATAAATAAAGTGGAGAGTGGAGACCCTGATCAGGCTACACATTATGGTGATCTCTTCTACTCGTAAAACAGAAAGAGTAGACCCTGATCTGGCTATGCATCATGGTAATCTCTTCAACTTGAAAGTAAAGCAGAAAGAGCAGACCCTGATCTGGTTACACATTATAGTGATCCCTTCAATTCATAAATAAAGTGGAGAGTGGAGACCCTGATCTGGCTACACATTATGGTGATCCCTTAAATTCATAAATAAAGTAGAGAGTGTAGACCCTGATCTGGCTACACATTATGGTGATCTCTTCTACTCGTAAAACAGAAAGAGAAGACCCTGATCTAGCTATGCATCTTGGTGATCTCTTCAACTTGTAAGTAAAGCAGAAAGAGTAGACCCTGATCTGGTTACACATTATGGTGATCCCTTAAATTCATAAATAAAGTAGAGAATGGAGACCCTGATCTGGCTACACATTATGGTGATCTCTTCTACTTGTAAAACAGAAAGAGTCGACCCTGATCTGGTTACACATTATGGTGATCTATTCAACTCATAAGTAAAGCAAAGAGCATAGACTCTAATCTTGAAACACATTAATGTCATCCCTTAAACTCATAAAGCAGAGAGTGTAGATCCTGATCCTGAAGCACATTATGGTCATCCCTTAAATTCATAAATAAAGCAGAGAGTGGAGATCCTGATTTGGCTACACATTATGGTAATCTCTTAAACTCGTAAGCACTGAATGTTTTGCAAGAGCAAAAAGTCACTTTCCAAGATGGATTAAGTAAAAAAAGTGACAGACAGACAGACTGACTTCAGTATACCCATCAAACTTTGTATACATAGGGCTGACAATCTGTGGCTAACACTGCTTAACGATGACGCAGAAAGATGACTATCAAATTCAGTCAAAGTCTTGTCAATATTAAGTTGTAATCCATTAATAATTAAGGGAGTTTTTGTGCAGAAATGAAAAAAGGATGGATGGATGCATGCATGAAAGGACAGGCACAATGATAAGTGGGGGACGAACAGATAGTTTTAACTGAAAAGGTTGCTTCCTTGCTCTGGATAATTCATGATTTATCATGAATTATCCAGAGCAAGGAAGCAACCTTTTCAGTTGTATCCTGAGCCAACTTGGACGTGAAGTCCTGCTAGATGTACGACGGGGAGAGATCAAGATAGTATTAAGACTTCCATTTGTTCTTGTCATTAGTGATCAATAATTTCTCTCCAATGTAAAAATAAATTAGTTTTTTTTAAACAGAATAAGTAATATTATGTAATACCTCACTGGGCAACCTCAATGCAACATATATCAAACCAGACTCTGCATTCTAGTAGCCCAAACCCAGTATTCTGGTAGCCCTGGGCTCTGGCCACAAGATTTGTCAGATTCTACATTATACACAAGCAAATACAGTAAAACACTGCTGAAATATCATTGATAAAACTACCTCGTTAACTCTTCTGTGACACTCCAGGAATTTCCAAACCTACAGTTGGTAATAATGAAATAAACATGTTTTTTTTCATGAATGTAATAGTGGTACAATGTATCACATACAAAGAAATCAGTCTCTGTATTCTGGAAGTTTTTGAGCACAAAACCATTATCAAACTCAAAACCTCAGAATCAGAAAATATATTTAACATATACAACTTCTTTCTCACTACAATTCTATTTAAGCACACCACGGAATCACTCACGTTCTATTACATTCAAATATTGCTCACATGCTTCATTACATATTCAGAATGCATTGAGAGTAGCCTCAGGTAAGATCAAAGTATTGAGAGTGCTGATGGAGAGTTGAAGGGATACTAAACACACTGAGAGTAGCCTCAGGTAAGAAAATCCTACATGTTCCTCAAATCTTACATTATTCTACTTAAAGTTTAAAAACAAAATAAAAATGTTAAAATTTTGGAACTATGAGCTAAGTTTTGTGCTCAAAATGTTTCAAGAATACACGGCTATTTTATACAAGTGGTCACTTTATATATATATTATATATATATATATATATATATATATATATATATATATATATATATATATATATATATATATATATATATATATATATATATATATATATATATATAAAATTTATGAAACCAGTTAAATAATATTTGTTTTGTGAGCTTTTGCTATTTAATGAGCTTATTGAAAATATTCCAAGACCATTAATTCCATAAAGTTTTGCATGAAATGAGAAGAAATGTAAGATTCCTTCTTTCACTTGACAAAAGTCACTCTGTATATAGTCAATAAAAGTGAAATAATGTATCAAAATACATGTACCTCTAAAATACAATCAGATTCCCTGAGATATTATACCTATTCCTTCTAGAATGTTATGATGTCAGGAATTAACTTATATGTCACATTCTATTAATGAAAAATGACTTTGTGAACTGTCATGTGAATGACATCATGTTACAAAATATTGATTTTAGAGGCAAAGTCCCATGGATGTTGCTGTCTTTTTTGCATCAGTCTATTATAGTCTTGTCAAGCTTAGAGCTCCATTTTACCAAATATCGCTTTAATAAACTGGTCTAACAGTGTTTCTGCAAAGATTTGGCACAAATTGGGGAACAGGTGCTGGAAATCAGACATGAAATGCAAGAGTTTTTGTAGAAATAGGAATGCAGAACAATTTTAACAAACACCAGATTTTACTGACCAGAGGCTTTGAACAAGAACTGCACCTCAGTGAGAACAATACAGATTTACACGTAACCAAGATCAAATGAAATCCAATTACAAGTTGAGAAAATTAAACATTAATTAGAGGCAAGATTGATGACTTGATAAAATTATTTCTGTGAGGAAAAGACATCCTCTATTTGACCTTTTTGACCTTTATCCTGTATAGTAAGACCGCCTTTGCAAAAATTTACCTCAAAATTTTTTATTTTGAAAATATTATCTCTAATAACATTTTGGTTTGAAAAATTTCTTTCACACACCTTTAGTAAACTTAATTTTGCAGCATTTTTAATTTGCAATTTATCTTCAATTTGAAACCTGAATTGCATGCAAATTATTTTAAATTTTGATCATTTGTGTGATTTTGAAAGCAATTACTTGTAAAATCTCACCTTTCTTGCAGCTCTGGGGGCATGCGGAAAATATCTGGGGCCTCCTTGGTGATATTTCTTAATTTCTGAAAGAAATGCAGAATAAGATAATGGAGGACAACTGGAATGACAAAACTACAGCATACCATTAACTATGAAATTATGTTCTACAATACTTTCTTAAAAATTAAACTTAACATGATTTATTTTTCATCCACCTAAATCTTTCATCAAGCTACTCCTGATTCCTCCCTTATCAATCTAATATTTCCAACAAAAACGATGAGGATCAGGCACCATTTCCAATCACCCTGCACTAATTCCTTTGTTTATTACTATATCATGCATCTGTGCCATGTAAGGTGACAAATTCATATGCAGTCCAAGTGAAATTAAATATTCAAAGAATTGCTAGTGGTTAATATATTGTAAGAAACTGATTGGTGAATTCAAACTTTGAATCAATTTGGGCCTTTTTCTGACTGCCATATGAGCAAAAGCTTTAGAAGTCATACATAAATCTCTGTCTCACCTTGACTAGATTGTCAATTTCCTTGTCCCTCTCTGGACTTTGAGCCATTTGTTTCAGTCTTCGATACCGATCCATCAGTGCATTATATTCCTCATGAAGCCTCTTCAACTTTTTATCAAACTTTGCATCCTCTTTTGGCGGAAGAAGATCATCACCTGCCTTAGTTCCCAACATCTTCTGCTTCCGATGGTCTGTGGCAGGAGTAGCTCCACTTTCAGTCTCTGTTTCTGAGTCACTCTTCTGCCGATTGGCTTGAAATGGTTGTCTTTGTGAAGAATTGTGTTTCCTCTCCTCCTCCATTTTTTCCTGAATCTCATCAAATTTCATACCAACTTTGAACAGTTTTCCTTCAAGTTCCTTATCCTCATCAAAATTGGCATCAACAGCAGCAGAGACCCCAGCACGACGAAGTACTGAATAATCCTCCTTTGCTTGAAGATAGTCTTTTCGAAGCTGCTCATGCTCTGTTCGAATTTTCTCAAAGACCTGTTCATGCTCCTCTGTTGGCAATTGTTTTTCTTCTACTAATGTTTGGAAGGAACCCATCTGAAAAATAACAAAGGCTGTTAGTCCCTTCAAATGGATCGGCAGTATTTGCATTAGTTCCATGTTTTACTGTGGATCAACATAATTTGTTTTTAAAAAAAAGCCCTCTATGCCAAGATATTGTTTGTCAAATTTGTTCAAATTCTGTTAAGCAGATTTTGAGAGAAGTCATTTAAAGTTTTTCTATTTTTGTAATGGCAGCCATATTTAATAGCTGATCAGCATCATTTGTAAAAAAAAAGAAGCTGAAAGCCATCCATGCCAATATGCTTCTGTCAAATTTGGTAGAAATTCTGTTGAGCACTTTTTGAAAAGATGAAAGGTTTTACTATTTTTTTATAACAGTGGACATATTTGATTGCAGATCATTATCATTTGAACAAAGTTGACAGCCATCCATGCCAGGATGCTTTCTGTCAAAATTGGTCAAATTCTGTTGAGCAGCTTTAAAGAAGATGTTGTTTAAAGGTTTTTCTATTTTGAGTGATGGTGGCCATATTGGATGGATAGGCAGCCACTGAACAAATCTGAAAGGCCAGAATACTCTCTGTAAAATAAGGTGCAAATTGGTTAAGGTGTTTTTTTAGAAGCAGTTGTAAATAGCAACTGTGAACAGACAACGCATGACAAATGATGCATGATGGATGAAGAAGCATACTATATGCTCACCTGGTTTTATGACCAGATGAGCTAAAAATGTAAAGGGGAAGATAATCCCTTCCAAATAGTAGTAAATATATAGTCCTACAAGAAAAAACATAACATGCAGATATATTAAAATTCTTTAAAAGGTATATAAAATAAAAGATGAAGGGAAGAAGAAGAAAAAAAACACAATAAAATACTTAAAATATATGGTCAAAATTTGTTATTCAAACTGCGTTCTTTTAAGAAGTATAAAATTATCTCTGGTGATGCATTATCAATAAGTTTCTTAATTGACTTCACACCAAAAATCTTCTGTCTTACACGCTGGAAACTGATACACTTTGACAAGAATCTGCTCTACTGTCAGTGGTCACAGTCAAGGTATGCACTCACAATACACCTCATCTCTGCAATTTATTCTATATGATGGGTGCCATCATCCCATGATGAGTTTGATGTTCCATAAAAGGTTTGCTGACTTTTTATTCCACATTTTGCCATACATATAGTACATAAATGCTGATTTATATAATATCTGAAGTCAGTATATGGAATCTTCCATTCAGAAAAGGGTGAAAGAAGGACAGCTTATGCTGCTTTCACCACCCTTTCAATACTGTATGCCAATGTGACCAGGCAGCCAACTGTACTTATTGCCTTCTCCAGATTACATAAACAAATCATGCTCCTGTATTTAAGATTTGGGATATTAACAGGTTGTCAAATTTAAGAATTTGCACCATTTTCAGTGTGAAGAGAGAATTTGAAAAGAATTATGAAATTCATTTTTTTTAAAAAATAACAAGGTACATGTATTTCAAAGATATCTGAGTATGGCTGCAATTTCTGCAGTAAAAATGGAAACTTTATCTGGTAACCGGTTCAAGATGGTGCCATGGGGTGTGCAATAATAATAATAATAATAATAATACTAATACTACTGCTAATAATAATGATTTAATTTAAAGAGGGTGACACAATTAGTTGCATGGAACTAATCCTCAATGTGGCCCTCTATTATATGCATAGTTGCACACACAATAAGAAATGACCATACAACTCTTAATTTATTCTATATATATATATATATATATATATATATATATATATATATATATATATATATATATATATATATATACAAGGACATAATGAACAGAACATAATAAACAGAACACTTTATAAGAACTTGCTTCAACTAGGTTCATTGTGTATACACTGGACAAAAAATAGTGAGACAGAATAGTTGCAGGTTTGAAAAATTATACTTTAAGTTGTAATGTAATTGTCAAATCAAACAGGCTCCACTTTTCATCCATTGAATTAGATTATAATTAAATACATTTATATTTGCACTTTCTCTAATTTCCTTTAGGATTCAGTGTTCTAGATTGGTGGTCCGAAATATTAAAAACTTTTTGTAAACAGCTCTTTATTTGGCTTTTGAATGGAAAGATGGCAAGCTAAATTGATCTTAAATTGGGAGTGTTGCCTTGTTTTCTAGCATGAAATAGTTCCTTGAGATATAATGGGGCCATATTGATTGAAGTTTGTGCAGAAGTTTAGCCTTTCTTAAAAATATTTGTTCGCTTATCGTTAAACATTTTATTATCATTCATTGCACATGGGATGTTTTCAGCATTATCTAGGATGAGTCTGCAAGCTCTCTTTTGCAAGCGGAATAATTTGCAATTATTCCGGTCAGAAGCGTTGCCTCAAATAACATTACAGTAGTCTAGGTATGGTTGAATATAGCTTTTGTAATATATTAAGCTATGTTTAGTTGATATATATGACCTTATCTTGCTTAATAACCATAGAAATGACTTATAACATATATGGCCTGAACATGTTCATTCCATTACAAATTGTTGTCAACCATCACTCCAAGGAGTTTGTCATCGGCAACCATTTCTAGACAAATTTCATTCAACTTAAGATTCAAATTGTTATTTTTCAATTTCATCTCCCCTTTTTTTGTGCAGTAGTCATTATTACTTTAGTCTTGTCCATGTTTACTTTCATGCCATTTGCCTTATACCAGGAATCTAATCTAAGTAATGCTATCATAACGGACACCACCAGGTATGAATTTAGCTGTTTGAAATCTAATGGAGTTGTGTCATCTGCATATAGGTTCGTAGACGAAATACAGTTGCCTATTTTCAGTGGCAGATCATTTGTGAAAATGAGAACGAGGAGTGGGCCCAGGAGCGCGCAGCTGCAACCTTTCCTGCATCTTTTGAACTATCTGTATATAGTAATGTATGGCCACAATAGGAGCCAGGCTCTGATTTCTATTAATTTACTCTGAAAAAAGAGTCCGTTGAAGGGACTGATGCTCTGCTGTCTGAATAGAATTTCTACGAATTCAAGATAAGAAGATGAGGCCATTCCTTCCTTTTAACTCATCTCTGATATTCTTGAGTGATAAGATTTTCACAAATTAGCTGCTGTGGCAGCCATATTCATTCAGTACCATTTTCATTCAGGACAAACTAGACACCATTGAATGAGAAGACTTTTGCTGAAAACCCCATGCCAATATGACCTTCTATTCAGGAGAACTAGTGACATGAATTTCAGTATGTTCATCATGGCAGCCATATTGGATGTCTGCTGGGCACCATTTTTATTTAGGACCAACTAGTTATCATAAGAAGTCTTTTGGTGAAAACCCTATGTCAATATGACCACCAATTCTTTGAGAAGTAGCTATAACAAGATTTTCAAGATGGCCATGGTGGCAGGCATATTGGTTATCAGATCAGCACAATTTTAATTTAAGTCCAATTAGACACCATAAGTAGTCTTCCAGTGAAAACCCCATGCTGATATGACCTTCTGTTCAGGAGGAGTAGCAATAACAAGATTTTCAAGATGGCTGCTGTGGTGGCCATACTGGATGTTAGATTGGCACCATTTTC
The DNA here is from genome assembly GCA_029931535.1 of Margaritifera margaritifera. NCBI lineage: Eukaryota > Metazoa > Mollusca > Bivalvia > Unionida > Margaritiferidae > Margaritifera > Margaritifera margaritifera. The sequence goes on from JAQPZY010001308.1 coordinate 743,536, forward strand.
ATTTAGAACCAACTAGACATCACTGAGTATTTTAGTCAAAACTCCATCTTGATATGACCATCCATTCAAGTGGAGCAGCGATAACAAGATTTTCAAAAGATGGCCACTGTGGTGGCCATATTGGATGTCCAGGTGGCACCATTTTCATTTAGAACCAACTAGACATGATAAGAGGTCTTCTGGTGAAAACAATTGCTGATATGACTTTCCATTCACGAGGAGTAGCGATTACAAGATTTTCAGGATGGCTGCTGTGGTGATCACACTGAATGTCAGATCAGCACCATTTTCATTTAGGACTAACTAGACATCACAGGAAGTCTTTCAGTGATAATTCCATCTTGATATGACCATCCATTCTGGAGAAGTAGCCATAACACCATTTTCAAGATAGCTGCTGTTTTTGTGGCTATATTGGATGTCTGAGAAGCACCATTTCATTTAGGACCCACTAAACCTTGAGATGAATGTATGTATAAAGTTTCATGGCAATCCTCCAAGTAGTTTAAGAGAAGTACTGATAACAAACTTGTACTAAAGGATGGACTGATGTTGGCCGACAGATGATGGATGACAAGAGGCTATCCCATAAGCTCTTCTATGATGAGTAGAACTAAGAATGAGAGGACTGGTTGTGGACATTTGTAATGGCAAAGACAAATTATTATTGGGAGGGCAGTTAATAGCCAAGGTGCTTATTTGGGCATGGCGAATTTTGTAATATAGGCAAGACTTTTGCATCTTCGTATGCCAAAAGGTTGAATGAAATCTGGTTTCTGATTGTACATTGGTTGTTTTGGGGGCAAGCGACAAGATCATTATTGGAGTTATCTGGATTAGAAGATAGTCTGGTAGTATATTGGAACTGCCAATTTTGTTTGTCTGAGACAAAGTGATGTTTCATTTGCATCATCATAAAAGCATTCTGCAGGGAAAGCTCTAAATACTCCCAAACAAAGTCCAAGTCTATGATTGTGTATCAGATCAAGCATCTGCAGGTAAGATTTGTGAGCTGATCAATACACAATCAAGCCATAGTCATGTTCAGATCTTACTAAAGTCCTATATAACTGGAATAAAACCTTTCAATGCTGCTAGGACTTGTATTAAATCCAGGGCTTTTGACATCTGTCACATTTACATGTGAATGTCACATGTACCAATACTTTATATATCATGATACATACCTTGTCACATGTACCAAAATAATATTTTATCTTTATACATGCCTTGTCACATGTACCAATACTATATGTATCGTGCTACATAACTTGTCACATGTATCAAGACTATATCATGATACATACCTTGTCACATGTACCAATACTATATGTATCATGATTCATACCTTGTGCTAACTTTTTATGTGAACAAACTAATGATGATCTTAACTTTGTAGACATAATTTAGTGTTATCTTAGCAGTTGCTCTCCAATTATATCCTAATTATTATGCTATCAAGATTGTTTTATGTGCACAGTACAACAATATCATAAATTACACGTATATGTTGTTCTCTTCCAAATTTATGTTCCACACAAGATTACTGTATCGTGCTCGCTTTAATCAATCCTATAAATGAAATCATCGCTGACTTAAAATGTACACCAATCTCTAGATTGTTCACACTTGAAAAACAATATCTGGATTAGTCAGTTGCTCAAATCACCGAGATCAAAATAAAATCGGCTTATGTGAGAAGCCTGTGATGAACAGGAAATCAAAAGAAGCCATATATGGCTGTTCTTTGTGATCCATGAACCAAAACTTCACCTACCTTTACAGACCAAAAGTTTTGAATACTAAATGAACCGTGATCCTAATGAAAATGGATGTAACTCATATCTCTTCTCAGAGACAAACTATACCTGTCACATTGGCACAAAAGGTGACTTTCATTTCTGCTGCAATAACACAGTATGGTGAGTCCAAGTGAGGTAAGAAATGTTTGCACATCGATTCACATGATATTCCTTTATCTAAACAATGCCTTCCTCATGAAGCAGAAGACTGAGCGGTCATTGCTGTAGATATGCGCCAGTGACCACATAAAGCAGGAAAAAACCATTGTTTGGTTAGGAAAAACCTGGCCACTGACTGCAGAAGGCAGGTGATCATTACACACTGGACATTTATATAGGAAATTTACCAGGGGGAAATTAGAATGGCCATTGTGAACAGATGACTGCTGAGTGAAGGTGACTATTAGGACAAGTTTGACTGTATTCCAAATCTGATCAAAATAGGATCAGAAATATAGCTTCCAGTGTGGTAACAAACTCAGCCAATCAGATGCAAGATCACCTAATTATTATTCATGTTTCCTTCTCATTAAAGAACTCGTCTGAGATCTTAATGATATAAGCATATATTCCAAGTTTGATCAAAACTGGATCAGAAATACATCCTCCAGTGTGGTAGAAAGCTCAGCCAATCAGATGCAAGATCACCTCATTAGCATGCCTGAATCTTACTCATTATCAAACTCATCCAAGATTTTAATGACATTAGCAAATATTCCATTACTTTGTTTAAAATTTTATCAAAAATATAGCCTCCAAAGTGGTAACATTAGGTTAGCCAATCAGATGCAAGATCACCTCATTAATATGCATCTCACTCATTATCAAACTCGTATGAGACTTTAATGATATAAACCCATATTCCAAGTTTGATTGAAATCAGACCAGAAATATGGACTTTAGAGTGATAGCAAGCAATTGTTGATGGATGGAAATGCACAGCGTATGACAGATGAGGCAGGACACATGACACATGATGAATGCAGAGCTATACTGATCAGCTCACATGACATTACGGCCAGGTGAACTAAAAATTTAAAGTGCCAAAAATTTTACATTATCACAATACATGTAATTAAATGAAGTTCTCATGTTCTATCATATGAAAATCATATGGGGGTGTGTACTGTATGATCATAGATATATATATATATATATATATATATATATATATATATATATATATATATATATATATATATATATATATATTGTCAATATGTATTGCTTCATGTATTAATAAAGATTCAACTGAAACCTTTCTCAACTTTAGTCTAACTTTTGCATGTCATCATAGGAGATGGCCACTGTACCTGCCCTTCCACATAAATTATGACCCTAGACACCTGTTCCCTCCCTTTCATACATCTCTAGAACCAAGCACACTATGATTGCTTCTGATGTGTATTGAATATTCTTTAACTATCTCGAAGACACATGCATATAGAGAGAAACTGCCTTGTTTTATTAAGGAGTGGTCAGTATTTAAAATGGACGAGAGTAGACCATTAAGTTTCCACTACTTTTTATTACTTTCTGAAATTACTGGATGTGGCAGATAACAACTGTACAAGCCACAATTTAATGGTGGATAGTAGGCATGCTTGCATTAGGCAGTTTGCCTACCATATATACTCGCATATAATCCAGGTCCAAATGCAAACAACATAGACCCTGATCTGCCGTCGCACAATGCGTCGGCAGATCAGGGTCTATGTTGTTTGTTCTACTGATTAGTCCTTACAAACTGCATAGACCCAGATCTGCCAGCACATTATGCGACAGCAGATCTAGGTCTATGCAGTTTGCAATTGGTACGGATTATACACGAGTATATACGGTAGCTGTTCACCAGTTATGGAACTGACTGGTGGTTGATTGTGAGAATTGTTATTTAACAGTGATCAGTGTTCGGACAAATTCTATGCAATGGATTGACAGATGAGGGATTTGACTAATACCATCTGTGTGTATGAAGGTCTTTAGGTACTCAAAAGTGAATTCATACATGTAGGTTGCAAGCTGTAAGAAATCCAAACCTTCTAGGAGACTGCAAATGTCCACCAATGAATTTGATTATATGTATAGTTGTTCTCTACCATGACCAATAATGTCAGAAAATAATCAAAAGTGTCAAAAAAGCACTTGTTGGTCATGGGAAAGGGGCAGATGAATTCTGGAGTAGGGTACAATTTTGTGTGCACTCAGATAATGACAGTATAATTTTCATGCATGAATAAAGACAAAGTACAATTGTACAGCTATGACAAGGTATGATTTTAAATGTTAGGAGAGGTGTTGAATTGTACAACTATGACGGGTATGATTTTCAATGTTATAGGAGAGAGGTTGAATTGTACAGCTATGATGGTATGATTTTCAACATTAGGGAAGGGGATGAATTGTACAGCTATGACAGGGTATGATTTTCAATGTTAGGGGAGGGCTTGAATTGTACAGCTATGACAGGGTATGAATTTCAGTGTTAGGGGAGGGATGAATTGTACATTTATGACACAGGGTACGATTTTCAATGAAAGGAGAGGGGTTGAATTGTACAGCTATGACTGGGTATGATTTTCAATGTTAGGGGAAGGGTTGAAGTTTTTTAATAATAATTTGTAATTACACAGCCTGCCTCTGCCAGTAAAAACTGACCCCTTGGACAACAGTTGCATCAGTCAAATAACTGTTGCCTTGATTAGTTGCATAATCAGGTGGTCGGCCAAAAGATTGCCCATCAAACAGGGAAAATAAAAAGAACTTACTATATTATATGTAAAAATTCAACTCTTTATAAATGTAACATTTTTATCCAATTTTTATGAAATGTTTTCACAAAATACTTATGAGTCCAGTATAAATCACTGAAATATGCTGGTTTAAAGGAAAAAGATATGCAAATAAGTAGATGGAGCATTCTCTGTTTTCCCAAGGCATCAAATGACTGCTCACTAAAAAAATACTCCAAGAAACTCATTAGGATTTGCTATGGTTTATTATGAAAAGAGACTCCTAAAATTTACTCACTTTTTCCTCCAGTTTCTTTGTCTTGAATGCAATATTCAGCTTGACATTGTCAGCTGCATTTGTTGGAAAGTGTTCCCCCTCCCCCACTGTACTTGCAGTGTGACTGGTGTCCACACTATTTGTATCTGACTCCAATCCCGGCCTTTGTGCTGGTGATACACCTTGGAATAAAACTGACTGCTGAGTCTTGTCGATTCCATCTTGAGACAAACCATCTGAAAAACACAAAATCTCAATGAGTTCCATCCATCCATCCATCAGTCAATCCATCAATAACTATATTCCATATCTCCATATATGAGAGTTTAAGGCCAAAGGTGGGATATTTTATGAGAGGTTAAGGCCAAAGGTGGGATGTTTTATGAGAGGTTAATTAGGCCAAAAGTGGGATGTTGTATGAGAGTTTAAGGCCAAAGGTGGGATGTTTTATGAGAGGTTAAGGCCAAAGGTGGGATGTTGTCTGAGAGTTTAAGGCCAAAGGCAGGATGTTTTATGAGGTGTTATAAGTAATAAAGGAATCAAAGGTGGTCCATGACAGCTTTTGAGTCTTTAAATAAAAATCAGTCAACCGTTGGTGGAGGTGAGATAAAAAGGAGAGACCGCCCAAAATATTATTTCAGCAGAAACACTACAGTAAGTAGTTTGATTTATTGTATTGTTTAATTGTTATTGTTCAAGATGTTTTAGACAAATATTTAAGGGCAGCTCATATATTTTTTACTTCAATTCATGTCAAAATGCTTAAACATGCACTTTCTCCCAATGCTGAAAAAACACTGGCTAAGAAATACAAGGCTCAGGAATAGATCTAAGTCTTACTTAGGAACCTCCTCCTCAGGGTGAACTTAGCATGGAGGAGCATTGGAGAGCAACCAGCAGCCTTAAAAACCCAGCCACAGGAAAATTGAAGTTTGAACTTCTTTGCAGGCTGTGCATGGTTGTTTTGTCATTGCCACAATCTAATTCTGATACAGAGAGGACATTCTCCATTCTTTTCAAAGTACAAAGTGATTAAAGGGGAAATCTGGACCAGAAAACTATTGACAGCCTGTTAAATGTGAAACTTAATAATCACAATGAATGTCATCAGTGGACACCAGGCTGTAAACTTGTGAAGAAAACTAAAAATGCTTGTGGATTTTATAAAAAAAACTTTGCAGTAAACTATGAGATAGTTATGACTCTTCCTTTTTCATTTAATTGACATTACACTTACTCGTATTAATTAATTATTATTCTAACATTTTCCATCAGAATCTGATTCATGTTCAAAACTTGCTGTTTTATTATAGTATGAAGAGAAAAATAATATGGCAAAAAAAGCACTTGTTTTCTTTTCAATCCCCTTAAAACATGTACAATTTGTTCATAAAAGATCTACTAGTTTAGAAGCCAATCAACTGATCAAATTTGTAAATTTACTGGTTTGATGTCCTGGTTCTATCAGATGTATGTATCTCATCCATCAAATCTGCCAGATCAGGGTCCATGCAGTTTGCAGTTGGTATCGGCTTATACGCGAGTATATACGGTAAGTAATTTAGTGATCTTATCACATATAGATGACTTTCAATTAATAAATAGAGGATAAAACATGAGTAATCATTTAAAATGAAATTTATGATATGAGTTGAATAATTTATATATTTTTCCAGCCTTGGCAAGCAACAGATTGAAATTATTTGTCAAGTTTCATAAAATTCTTTTGAAATGAGTTCATTTTGTAAGATTTTATTTATCACATGAAGAAAACTACTACCATATATATCTGATGATAACCACCATGCTTTCTGATACGCCCACCTCCCCCATTTGTATATAATTTGGAGAAATATTTACTAAGTACATGTATATCTCTGACAATGGAGCCCATACCCTAATTTATTACAAATTTTTTATGCTCACCCAATGGTTTATCATGGGAGAAATACTGTAAATTTGCTCACCCAATGGTGCATCATGGGAGAAAATGTAAATTTGCTCAATAAAATCAGGGTAACAGTGCAGAGAACTGACTTTGAAGTACATTTGGATGCCTTGGGTGTTATCCCATTGTATTATGTGATTTCATAAGGTAATTTTTTTATGCAATGAGGTGTTATTATATGTGCATAATATGACAAAAATATTATATGGATTTACTGTCATATGATCAAGGATATTAGGATGCCTTGGATATCACAACTGATACGTATTACCATTCATCAATTAAATATAATAACGCATTATATATATTACAAATACTACAGCTGTCTCAGTCCTTTATTAGATTGGGTCCAGCTGGTCTTATCATGTGAGTAATACTATAGCTGTCTGTGTCCATTATTAAACTGGTCCCTTGGTCTTATCATGCATGTAATACTATAGCTGTCTGTCCTTTATTAAACTGGTCCCTTGGTCTTATCATGCAAGTAATACTATAGCTGTCTGTTCTTTATTAAACTGGTCCCTTGGTCTTATCATGAGATGCTATAGCTGTCTGTGTCCTTTATTAGATTGGGCCCAGCTGGTCTTATCATGCGAGTAATACTATAGCTATCTGTTTCCTTTATTAAACTGGTCCCTTGGTATTATCATGCGAGTAATACTATAGCTGTCTGTGTCCTTTATTAAACTGGTCCCTTGGTATTATCATGCAAGTAATACTATAGCTGTCTGTTTCTTTTATTAAACTAGTCCCTTGGTCTTATCATGTGAGTAATAGTATAGCTGTCTGTGTCCTTTATTAAACTGGTCCCTTGGTATTATCATGAGCGATGCTAAGCTGTCTGTGTCCTTTATTAAACTGGTCCCTTGGTCTTATCACAAATAATACTATAGCTGTCTGTGTCGTTTATAAAACTGGTCCCTTGGTCTTATTACAAATAATACTATAGCTGTCTGTGTCCTTTATTAAACTGGTCCCTTGGTCTTATTACAAATAATACTATAGATGTCTGTGTCGTTTATTAAACTGGTCCCTTGGTCTTATCACAAATAATACTATAGCTGTCTGTGTCGTTTATTAAACTGGTCCCTTGGTCTTATTACAAATAATACTATAGCTGTCTGTGTCGTTTATTAAACTGGTCCCTTGGTCTTATTACAAATAATACTATAGCTGTCTGTGTCCTTTATTAAACTAGTCCCTTGGTCTTATCACAAATAATACTATAGCCGTCTGTGTCCTTTCAAGAGGCAGTTTACTGATTTTTCTCACAAGAAGAAATGTAGTTCAAATTTTCATGTCAGAGAAACTGAAACCAAGATGATGATTTGGTTAATAACCATGCAGTGACTCCTAAACCAACAACATCAGCATTGCATTGAAAATTTCTTGTCAAATCTTGTATATCATGATTTTGTTTATCCTCTCAACAGCATCTCCAAATGGGATATTTTCTGTAAATAACTGCAGTCAGATATCACATGTTGGCACAATGAAGTACATGCATTTGCAACAGTTTGACTACAATGACTTTATTTACATTCAATATTGACTACAATATGAATTTATTTACATTTAATATTGACTACAATATGACTTTATTTACATTCAATATTGAAAATGTTTAAATATTAACAAAAATGTAAAATGAATAGGAATCAGTTGGCAGTAAATAATAACTAATATTATTAAATTAACTATCAATCTAATCAAATGTTAAATTGACTATCAATCCAATCAAATGTTAAACTGACTATCAATCTAAACAAATGTTAAACTATCAATCCAATCACATGTTAAATTGACCATCAATTGAATCAAATGTTAAACTGATGATCAATCTAATCAATTGTTAAATTGACTATCAATCTAATCAATTGTTAAATTGACTATCAATCTAATCAATTGTTAAATTGACTATCAATCTAATCAATTGTTAAATTGAGTATCAATCTAATCAAATGTTAAACTGACTATATATCTAATCAAATGTTAAATTGACTATCAGTTTAATCAATTGTTAAATTGACAATTGATCTAATCAAATGTTAAACTGACTATCAATTTAATCAAATGTTAAATTCACTATCAATTTAATAAAATGTTAAATTGACTATCAGTTTAATCAAATGTTAAATTAACTATTAATCTAATCAAATGTTAAATTGACTATCAATTTAATCAAATGTTAAATTCACTATCAATCGAATCAATTTAACCAAGAATGGCTAGCAATAGTCTTAAGGGTTTTAGCCACAGAGTGAATAATTTATTGACAAATGACAAATGTTAGAAATTCCCAATACACTTCGGAATTCTGCAGCGACAAGAACACAATATTGACATACCTGATGGAGTGAATGCAAACAGTTTGTCAACAGGCAATCTAACAGCTAAGGTTGGTATTTGATATATCAGATGCAATAAGTGCCAGGTAAACATTGAAACTCGCATAAATTAAAGATCCCACTGAAAAATAGGTTACGTTCTTTTTGAATGATTTTAGGAACAACTATTTGCTATTAAAGTGGCCATTTTGAGTAACTTGACACGGCATTCTATACTTGTCAAATGACATTAGTAAGTAATATAATTCTACCTTTGTTTCTTAAACAAGAAATTTGTGTCTTCCCTCTGCCTTGCACTGTGTGGGACATTATTATAATTTATAGGTTGAGTGAACTAAATTGTAACTAATTGTGAAACTTTACACCAATTAATAACTGTTGAAATACACTTTTTTCTTGTCACTCTTCAGAATGAATATAGATCTGTACCAGTATATGATGTGCACAGTTAAAACATTTTTGGAAAGTGAGAAAATATTTGGATCATGATATTCACAGTCAATCTAGTGACTCCTTTCCGACATCTTCAAAGTAGTCAAATTATTAGACATATTTGGTATTTATTTTTAAATAACTTTGGATTGGAAGGAAAAGAGTGCCCGGTATTGTGTCATGTAAGTGTATTCAGTTATTTATACTCTTGGTGTAAAATGAGAGTCATAACACCTTGTATTGAAAATGCCTATATATGTTGTATGAATGAACCATTGTCTGTGACTTTACTCCGGTAACAGCTGATTACTATCAATCTTAACACTTCAGTTACTATACCTTGTAAACCTTCAGTAAATACTCAATATATAAAACACAGCACAGCTGTTCATTTTCTTTATCCGCAAATATCAATTGCATGTTATAGTATCATAAATCAGATAATCATGAACACAGTTGCTGATTTGGATAGATTCTTACCGACTACAGTAATAAATCTGTGACAATACTGTAAGATGATGGACTTAACTGTAATATTTAATAATGAAATATTTTACAATGTATATTGCTGATCAAATTAGATAAAAATCATAACAAGCACTTTTGCCTTGTAATCACAGCTCCATGTCAAGGTGTGGATTATATTAAGTTTGGAAGATATTTCAGCCATTTTCATGCATCTCTTGAGTTTGAAATTGAGTATTGTGTGCTCTTCCAATAGCAAATGACTTTACTCATGTAACACCACCTTTGATTGGCTACAGCTGAAACTCCAATGCAAACTTGAGCTCAAGTTTTCTCATCTTAAAGACATACAATACTTTCTCAGCCCTAAATCTGAACCTAAAGAAAAGAATCCAAAATTTGAATCCAAACATAGATCTTTAAATATCAGTGAAATCACTCAAACAAGTAGAGCTAACAATAATAAAGTTGAATAATTCTAAAATGTTTGTAATTCTATTTTTTTAAAAATGTGGGAAATAAAACACAATAGAACCTCAACAGCTTGAACCAATACACAATGGTTCAAATGAAACATGCAGTCTAAGTTAACAAGGTTCCAATGACAGACATTCTGTTAGTGTTATGGCCTGAATCTCTGTGGGTCCAAATGAAACAGTCTGAGTCAATGCAATGACAGACATTCTGTTAGTGTCATGGCTTGAATCTCTCTGGGTCCAAATGAAATAATCGGAGTCAAAATGAAATAATCGGAGTCAATAAGGTTCCATGTAATGACAGACATTCTGTTAGTGTTATCGCCTGAATCTCTCTGGGTCCAAATGAAATAGTCGGAGTCAATAAGGTTCCATGTAATGACGGACATTCTGTTAGTGTTATCGCCTGAATCTCTATGGGTCCAAATGAAATAGTCGGAGTCAATAAGGTTCCATGTAATGACAGACATTCTGTTAGTGTTATCGCCTGAATCTCTATGGGTCCAAATGAAATAGTCTGAGTCAATGCAATGACAGACATTCTGTTAGTGTCATGGCTTGAATCTCTCTGGGTCCAAATGAAATAGTCGGAGTCAATAAGGTTCCATGTAATGACAGACATTCTGTTAGTGTCATGGCTTGAATCTCTCTGGGTCCAAATGAAATAATCGGAGTCAATAAGGTTCCATGTAATGACAGACATTCTGTTAGTGTTATCGCCTGAATCTCTCTGGGTCCAAATGAAATAGTCGGAGTCAATAAGGTTCCATGTAATGACAGACATTCTGTTAGTGTTATCGCCTGAATCTCTATGGGTCCAAATGAAATAGTCTGAGTCAATGCAATGACAGACATTCTGTTAGTGTCATGGCTTGAATATCTCTGGGTCCAAATGAAATAGTCGGAGTCAATAAGGTTCCATGTAATGACAGACATTCTGTTAGTGTTATCGCCTGAATCTCTATGGGTCCAAATTAAACAGTCTGAGTCAATGCAATGACAGACATTCTGTTAGTGTCATGGCTTGAATCTCTCTGGGTCCAAATGAAATAGTCGGAGTCAATAAGGTTCCATGTAATGAATGACATTCTGTTAGTGTTATCGCCTGAATCTCTCTGGGTCCAAATGAAATAGTCGGAGTCAATAAGGTTCCATGTAATGACGGACATTCTGTTAGTGTTATCGCCTGAATCTCTCTGGGTCCAAATGAAATAGTCGGAGTCAATAAGGTTCCATGTAATGACGGACATTCTGTTAGTGTTATCGCCTGAATCTCTATGGGTCCAAATTAAACAGTCTGAGTCAATGCAATGACAGACATTCTGTTAGTGTCATGGCTTGAATCTCTCTGGGTCCAAATGAAATAGTCGGAGTCAATAAGGTTCCATGTAATGACGGACATTCTGTTAGTGTTATCGCCTGAATCTCTCTGGGTCCAAATGAAATAGTCGGAGTCAATAAGGTTCCATGTAATGACGGACATTCTGTTAGTGTTATCGCCTGAATCTCTCTGGGTCCAAATGAAATAGTCGGAGTCAATAAGGTTCCATGTAATGACAGACATTCTGTTAGTGTCATGGCTTGAATCTCTCTGGGTCCAAATGAAATAGTCGGAGTCAATAAGGTTCCATGTAATGACAGACATTCTGTTAGTGTTATCGCCTGAATCTCTCTGGGTCCAAATGAAATAGTCGGAGTCAATAAGGTTCCATGTAATGACGGACATTCTGTTAGTGTCATGGCTTGAATCTCTCTGGGTCCAAATGAAATAGTCGGAGTCAATAAGGTTCCATGTAATGACAGACATTCTGTTAGTGTTATCGCCTGAATCTCTCTGGGTCCAAATGAAATAGTCGGAGTCAATAAGGTTCCATGTAATGACGGACATTCTGTTAGTTTTATCGCCTGAATCTCTCTGGGTCCAAATGAAATAGTCGGAGTCAATAAGGTTCCATGTAATGACAGACATTCTGTTAGTGTTATCGCCTGAATCTCTATGGGTCCAAATGAAATAGTCTGAGTCAATGCAATGACAGACATTCTGTTAGTGTCATGGCTTGAATCTCTCTGGGTCCAAATGAAATAGTCGGAGTCAATAAGGTTCCATGTAATGACAGACATTCTGTTAGTGTTATCGCCTGAATCTCTATGGGTCCAAATGAAATAGTCGGAGTCAATAAGGTTCCATGTAATGACGGACATTCTGTTAGTGTCATGGCTTGAATCTCTCTGGGTCCAAATGAAATAGTCGGAGTCAATAAGGTTCCATGTAATGACGGACATTCTGTTAGTGTCATGGCTTGAATCTCTCTGGGTCCAAATGAAATAGTCGGAGTCAATAAGGTTCCATGTAATGACAGACATTCTGTTAGTGTCATGGCTTGAATCTCTCTGGGTCCAAATGAAATAGTCGGAGTCAATAAGGTTCCATGTAATGACAGACATTCTGTTAGTGTTATCGCCTGAATCTCTCTGGGTCCAAATGAAATAGTCGGAGTCAATAAGGTTCCATGTAATGACGGACATTCTGTTAGTGTTATCGCCTGAATCTCTATGGGTCCAAATTAAACAGTCTGAGTCAATGCAATGACAGACATTCTGTTAGTGTCATGGCTTGAATCTCTATGGGTCCAAATGAAACAGTCTGAGTCAATGCAATGACAGACATTCTGTTAGTGTCATGGCTTGAATCTCTATGGGTCCAAATGAAACAGTCTGAGTCAATGCAATGACAGACATTCTGTTAGTGTCATGGCTTGAATCTCTATGGGTCCAAATGAAATAGTCGGAGTCAATGCAATGACAGACATTCTGTTAGTGTCATGGCTTGAATCTCTATGGGTCCAAATGAAACAGTCTGAGTCAATGCAATGACAGACATTCTGTTAGTGTCATGGCTTGAATCTCTATGGGTCCAAATGAAACAGTCTGAGTCAATGCAATGACAGACATTCTGTTAGTGTCATGGCTTGAATCTCTATGGGTCCAAATGAAACAGTCTGAGTCAATGCAATGACAGACATTCTGTTAGTGTTATCGCCTGAATCTCTATGGGTCCAAATGAAATAGTCTGAGTCAATGCAATGACAGACATTCTGTTAGTGTCATGGCTTGAATCTCTCTGGGTCCAAATGAAATAGTCGGAGTCAATGCAATGACAGACATTCTGTTAGTGTCATGGCTTGAATCTCTATGGGTCCAAATGAAATAGTCGGAGTCAATGCAATGACAGACATTCTGTTAGTGTCATGGCTTGAATCTCTCTGGGTCCAAATGAAATAGTCGGAGTCAATGCAATGACAGACATTCTGTTAGTGTCATGGCTTGAATCTCTCTGGGTCCAAATGAAATAGTCGGAGTCAATGCAATGACAGACATTCTGTTAGTGTCATGGCTTGAATCTCTCTGGGTCCAAATGAAATAGTCGGAGTCAATGCAATGACAGACATTCTGTTAGTGTCATGGCTTGAATCTCTCTGGGTCCAAATGAAATAGTCGGAGTCAATGCAATGACAGACATTCTGTTAGTGTCATGGCTTGAATCTCTATGGGTCCAAATGAAATAGTCGGAGTCAATAAGGTTCCATGTAATGACAGACATTCTGTTAGTGTCATGGCTTGAATCTCTCTGGGTCCAAATGAAATAGTCGGAATCAATAAGGTTCCATGTAATGACGGACATTCTGTTAGTGTTATCGCCTGAATCTCTATGGGTCCAAATGAAATAGTCGGAGTCAATAAGGTTCCATGTAATGACAGACATTCTGTTAGTGTTATCGCTTGAATCTCTATGGGTCCAAATGAAATAGTCGGAGTCAATAAGGTTCCATGTAATGACAGACATTCTGTTAGTGTTATTGCTTGAATCTCTATGGGTCCAAATGAAATAGTCGGAGTCAATAAGGTTCCATGTAATGACAGACATTCTGTTAGTGTTATCGCTTGAATCTCTCTGGGTCCAAATGAAATAGTCGGAGTCAATAAGGTTCCATGTCATTCCTTCATTACAACACTCCCTCATTATAGTGCAATTAAGTACAACTCCCTCACTATAACACCATTCATCACAACAATCACTCATTATAATGTCTTTAAATAAACATGCCCTCATTATTGTGACATTCTTTATAGCACTACCTTGCAATAGTGACAACACTTCCTCACTATAGTACCCATAAGTAAAGTGCTCCCTCATTAGTGTCCATTCACTATAGCATTCCCTTGCTATTGTATCATTCATTGCAACACTCCCTTGTTATAGTGACATTCATTGAAACACTCCCTTGTTATAGTGACATTTATTACTGTATTCCCTCACTATGATGCCCTTCATTACAATATCCCCTTGTTATAGTACCTTTATTACAACACTCTCACTATAATGCCATTCATTACAACACATTTCCTGCTATAAGGTGGGTATGGTCATGAATCCCATTTTTTTATAATATCAGTTTTTGAATATGTACATCATTACAAGATTGTTACACTATATGCCAGTATAATCTATAACTCCCATGGATGGGGTTATAATGAGGGAGTACTGAATGTGACATTCTATACTAATTTGTTCTCAATTGGGTATATGGTCATTTGCCAATTTTTATCATTTTTTTTATCACTTCAAGTTAATATTTTTGATCCAAAAAAATAACAGTGACTGATTTCCTTGTTCACACACTAATTAGTCCAAACTTAAATATATTTCAAATGTTACCTTCCACATTTTCTTGAGACTCTTCCTCTATCACATACAGTGTCGGAGAATTGAGAACATTTGTAAAACTGATATTATTACTGCAATACCAAGGGAGATAACCCAGTTTCAAGTTGTCCCCATCCTCACGGGAAGGCACAGTCTCCCCATCTTCTTCACTTTCCCCATTATATCCATTGTGATCCTCTAAAAACATCTTAATAGATCCATGACCTCACGAACACAGATGACAATTTGTGGACTTTTGAAAGTCAGTTTTTGACTTGGAGTATTGTTGTACCTCATTAAAAAGACTCCAAGAACAACATGACTCCTCATGTAATACTGGTATGGTTCCCATCAAATCGATTTAATTTAGTCTTGTGATTTCAACTTCATTCATTTTACTAATGATTTTAGTTCTTGGCTAATAAAAAACAGTGACAGTGGTATGATAAAATTATGACTTGAATTAAAGAATCACTGGTTCCAACAATATGTTTGTAAAAATAATGATACATGTACCACAAAAAGAGACATATGGAATGCTGACCAAAGCTACTGCTAGTTTAAAGACAAAATGTCTGTCCACAAAGTATATCCACTTTTCTTTGAATTCAGTGTTATCCTATAAAATAAAAGGACTGATATTAACCGATATATCCAACAAAGATGCAGAAATCACAGCATGCAACATGACTGGTGACATGAGGAATAAAGTTCAAGAGCTTCAAAAAATAAAAAATATATGTACCATCTGCAAAAAATCAAAACTCAAAAATTTCTTCTGTGGTAGATCCATTTCACTGATGAATTATTGGTGTTATCTCATTTCAGAAATCAGATCAAATAATTGATCTTGGATTATGCCCAAAACACCTCGAACAGATCATCTATTTTGTCATCACAAAAGTCCGTGAATGGTCCCGTCAAGTCCTTAAGGTTTATAGCCATCTTGAAAAATATGTCTCAAGCAATAAGACAGTACTTAAAGTCTTCATAAAGGAAAATCAGAGTTGACAATATGGTATACATATCAATGAAACATCTGCCATGGGGTCCACAACTCTCTGTAGGCTTTGGACACCAGCAGTCCTGAACCTCTAGTCTCCAGAAATTGAAGGTCCTGATAGGAAAAGTTGAAACCAGGTGAAGAAAAGAGGAAGTCCCTTTGTGGGTATTGTTACATTAAAAAAATCAATAAAATTATACCACATGTACAGTAAACCTCCTTTTTCCCTTTAGAATATAAATTTTTTATTCTTGTTCATGTAATTACTGTACTTTCCAACTAGGACTTTGTTCTTATAATAACCTATTGGTGAAAATGTACATCAACGGTATTCAAAGTGCTGAAGGGCTAGTTATATAGGGTCCACAGGAAGCACAGTTTGAGAAAATTGGGGATCTAAGACTAACATCTGAAGGTCCAAGATGCACTGGAAGCGCTGACAGAGAGCTTTGGGTGATGTTCATTCTTCAATCAACCATTACAAATGTGAGAGTCCAACAGACAGCTGACTAATATAATTACCAGCTCGTTGTGAGTCATTACACCATAAGGTGCCCAGACAAGAGTTTGCCCAACTGAGTTGTGCACTTGGATAGAATTTACTTATAACATACTGTACTGTGTCAAAAGTGAGTAGCCACTTACAATAACGTTACTGCTATTTCTAAAGAATCTCCTAACAAGAATCTGAAACAAAATGGGAACACTTACACATCTAATAGTTGGTAACTCATTCCTTGGCTCTTATCATAGTTTTTAATCATATAGGTATGGAGTCATAAAGTCCTCTTTTCATAACTGATTGAGAGAGTCCCAAATGTCAAGAACAAAATGAATGTGATCAGACCTAGAGTTTATTTCATGTAGTCGTTTTCAAGCCTGAATTCAAATGTTGCCATATATTCTCAATGACACTGAGGTACAGGGTATGTGATGGCCAGAGTGAGGATTCATTGTTTTATAATTTTCTACTGTACTGTCTCCTGGAAAATTGAACCAGACAATTATTCTCCTGGAAGGTCCATTCCCCATTTGGAAACTCTTTTGTAATATCTGTCCAAAATTTTTCATTAAAGATGCTAATATACCTGTCAGAGTGAAGTTTAACCTACACTGAGGTAAGATTTCCAACACCACCTTGGGTAATGCACCCCCTAAAACTTGGTCAAAATATTCTTGAATGTAAGTGTGCACTGTTCAGACCTAAACACTCTGGTTGCAATTCTTCATCAGGTTTTCTCCAAAACAATTATAGTTTCATTCCTAAAAATTACTCTTGACTTTTGGTTTTCAAATGTCCAGTTCTGCCTCTCTTTAAACCATAAAATACACGATATGTGATTCAGCTGAGAAATCACAGATTGTTTCCTTACAGAACCTCTCCTGAATCCTAAATGCTTTTATCTTCTTTTGACAGTGCTTTCAGAAATACGAACACTGACAGACTCATTAAAAGGTATGGTGAAGTCCTGCAAAGATTGTCTATAATTGTCCAAAATTACAATGAACAAGACAAGAAAGTACATGATCACCCCTTTTACTCATGATTTTTGGTCTCCACTTATTTCTCAATTGCTATGGACTCCCTTTTGTGAAACCTTTTCATAATTTTATGAATTGTAGAACATAATATTCAAGTTATTTGTGATACTTTTTCTACCACTAAAATCTGTCAATTCCTTACTGTGAGCGGCCATGTTTTGATTTCATCACCAGGGAAGTCTTAAAATAGCACTCACAACAAATTTACTTAGACTACATTCAAGATGTTCTCTAGAGCAACATATAAAATCAAGCTTGCAGAATAATTCTTATCCATGCAGTGACCATATAAAATCACACTTCACTAAATGATGTAGACTTTTCTTACTCAGGTGGCTACTCACTTTTGACCTGCCACTGTTACCTACACCATTTCAACTCCTTATCGCTTCCACATTTTTCATCCAATTTTCAAAACATTTTCACAGTATACCTTTGAGTACTGTATCAACCACTGAGAAATTTTTCAAAAAGGAAAGTTTTAAACAAACATATATGCCAATGAGTAGATGAAACATGTTCTGTTTTTTCCAAGGGGCAATTAGGGCTCCAATTTAGAAAATTATATCCTTCATTCAGACATGTATTGTGCCACACTCTACCCTCAAAAAAAAGGGAAAATATAATTATTGTGAAAAGTCAGCCCCATCTTTTCATATAATCTCCATTATTTTCTGGCTAATTTCAGAAACTGTCTATATTTCCATCCATGAAATTTTTTTTTTATGAACAGTACATTATTTTATTATTTTCATCCACAACATCAGAACAGTGTCTTTTCAGAAAATGTTCTACTAAAATCTTGAGCAAATTGTCTCAATTAAACAACCTTCATCATGTATACAGAATACATGAACTCCCTTGATGATAGTAGCAATTGTGCTCTCTTTCCTAGCACCAATAATGCAAGTGTAAGAATAAAGGATTGAAGCATAGTCACCATCAAAGGTTGAACCATTCCTTTTCTTCAACCAGGTATCTCCTGATCTAAGAATCTAAAATTTCTTCCAAAATCTTGAACAAATTGTCTCAATTAAACAACCTTCATCATGTATACAGCATACATTAACTCCCTTGATGATAGTAACAATTGTACTCTCTTTTCTAACACCAATAATGCAAGTGTAAGAATAATGGATTGAAGCATAGCCACCATCAAGGTTGAACCATTCCTTTTCTTCAACCAGGTATCTCCTGATCTAAGAATCTAAAATTTCAATAATATCACAGTATAAATGACAACAGTCCATATGTTGTGACCATCAAACCATTCCCTACATACCAAATTGCTACAATTATCTACACTGAAAGGCAAACCAATGACAGAAGGACACCACAGTATCATGTAGTGTGACCATCAAACCATTCCCTACATACCAAATTGCTACAATTATCTACACTGAAAGGCAAACCAATCACAGAAGGACACCACAGTATCATGTAGTGTACAAATGACAATGAGAATCAAACTGTGGAGCTAGCAACAAAGGTTCAAGCCTCTGATGTAAGTTGTATTCTGTACCCTCTAGCACTGACTTTGCTTTGTCACTTGGTATGTAGGGCGTGGGCACATGGGCAACAGTATTATGACCACTAGTAAAATCTATTTACACTCAAAAAATCTAAGAATACGACCCAGTGAAACCTAACAAAAGAAGGATGCAAGTTCAGGCAAAAAAAAATTGCTATTACTGGAAAAAATAAGATAATCCAAATGAAATTATCTATGCCATAGTATACCACAAAGGGACTCATTCACTGAAAACAGCATAACATGACTATATTACTATGCTGTGTAAGAAATTTGCATAGCAAAGTGGAGCATTATTCTACATTTTGCTGCTATTCAAGATGCTGAATTATTCATGGAGTAACTGGAGTCAAACGAATTGTGATATATAGAATAATATCTCTCGGGTTACAATTTGGTTATAATAAACTGCACAGCACCATTTTCAATAACGATTACAAAAGATTTATCCTTCTGAATATATATACTCGTAATGAATATTTCTGAAACCAAGATGACAAATATTTGACAAGCAATTTAATATACAGACAGACAGATGAACAGACTATAGGACTGAAAACATGACAGATAGACAGATGAACAGATAGATTGAATGATTAAAAACATGAATCAGCAGGGAAAATATTTTTCAACAACTCCCCCCCCCCACCCCACAATCCCAACGTGATTTAAGATCTAAATATAAATCTGATATCTCTTGAATCACAATTTTGATACCCATCATAGGAGAAAGTGCCAAATGTAAATCAAGCCAATTCCTTGCTTTTTGAATTGGTAAATAAAGAATAAAAGTAGCACTATTGGTGAAAATGTTTGAGACACAAAACCCTACCATATGTACTTGCGTATAAGCCCATACCAACTGCAAACTGCATAGACCCAGATCTGCCATCGCATAATGCACCAGCATATCTGGTCTATGCAGTTTGTAAGGACTAGTCAGTAGAACAAACAACATAGACCCTGATCTGCTGGCGCATTATGCGCCGGCAGATCAGGGTCTATGTTATTTGCATTTGGACCCAGTTTATACGCGAGAATATACGGTAATTCAATATTGGAATAGTAAATGGTATTAAATGCATAAATTTTGTTTCACACAGGGAAAGTAGGTATAAGGTTCTATATTTATCTCACTTAAAACATTTAGGGGTGTTCAGTGTCAAGCTTGAAATAAAATATGACTGGTTTATACGGAAAGAAACCTTTTTTGTGCTAGTATAAAGCTACCATATCTATTAGGACTGATGACAAAGCTACCATGTATATTAGGACTGATGACAAAGCTACCATGTTTATTAGGACTGATGACAAAGCTACCATGTCTATTAGGACTGATGACAGAATAAGATTCATTGGATATTTTCTAGCTCCATTATATGTTATGTGCATGTCAATACAAGAGTGCTATTAAAATAAAATACTTTTAACATTCTTAAGTACCAGACCAAGTATTTTAGTACTGAATACAGTACACGGACTAAAGTACCCTACATTCCACTTTGAAACAGAATTTAAATGAGGTATTTAGTAAAACGTGTCCATGTCAGATACTAGAAGAGGTGCAGACAATCTTATTACACCTCCTAAATTTGTCTTTGGCTCCACAAAAAAGAAGAGGAATGGTGAGCAATTTCACAATTATATATCTAGCATACATCTGTTGTACAATGATGTGAAGTTTAGTGACTGAAGCTACAACTGTACCTAAACACACATACACATATATGCACACACACACAACCTACCTCCAGATACAGGGCTGACAAGTGGCTGTCTTTGAAGTGGTGATGTCCCAGTCAAGCCACGTGATGGTGTGACATTCAGCTGAAGTGTTTGTGGATATTGCATGGAAGCCACGGATCCACTCGTGGCCTGACTTGGTGTCGGAGAGTCTGAGTGAAGTGATATTTTGGCACCTAATCGCAGCTGATCGATGGTTAGTTCTGCCATAGCATACTTGGAAAGAAGTTTATCATAATCTTTTTGAAGTTGCTGTACAAGTTCAGTTGCCTGTGCTCGTTTGCTTGACTCTTGTTTTAGTTTCTGTGTAAGCTCCGTTTTGGATTTTTCTGATGTGATGCTCTGCACACCTTCACTCTGATCATGTAGGTTCATAGCAGGATCATCGATGAGTAGAGAAATCTCTGTCAAAGTCATGTGAGTTGGCTTTACTGGCCCTGATTTTGATGACAAGTTTGATGTACTTTTACTCATGGTTTTAATCTTAAAAGCTTGATTACTGTCAGTAGCACTAGGTTTAGGGAGAAGTCGTTTGGGCAATTTTTCTCCCTTGCTTCCCTTCTCTTCAGCATTATCAAAGAAACTCTCCTGTGATTTAGCCTTCGACAATGTCTGCGCTGTGAGCTTTTTGGGAGAACTCTTTGGCTTAACACCAGAGGATAAATTCTCTGAAGCATTTGACTTTTCACTAGCCACTGAGTCAGGACGAGTCATTGAGTTATCATGCTCACTCTTCAATCTGAGTTTACTCACTTGAGTCATTGATTCATCATCCTCAGACTGACTTAAAGCTTTAGGTTTGATTTCCTCCTCACTCCTATTCTGGGGTGTTTGAGATCGACTCCCATCTCTACTATAGGGAGTACTAATCCTACTACTCAGAATACTTGACTCGCTTGCTGGTCGACTGCCACGAGACTCCTTTTCCTTTGGAGTCAGAGATGGGATACTTTTGTTGTCATAGGCCATCATTTTTGCAGGTTTGGGTGACTCACCATCTTTGCCATGACTGGTTATGAGAAATATTTCATCATCATCTCCATCATTGATCATTTCCATTTTTTGTGACTCGTCAAATTCAATACTTTCTGCATCATTGTCGACAAGCTGAAGTTGATTCTGGTACAGCTGCAGAGCCTCCTCTGGAGAAATTTCTGGAAAAGATCGACTACTTATTGTCCTAGCTGAATTAGCTGTGCTAGGTCTTGTACGAGAAGTTTCATGATCGTCTGCCGCAAAATACTGACCTGCAGAGTCTCGACTTGTGTCAAAATAATCTCTTTCATGACCACGATCAATATGAGGAGTATCAATGTCCAGAGAGTCTCGATAAGGTGCTTTCCTGCTATCCTGCTGAAAGAACCCTTCTATTGCATCAGCATGGTCTCCATCATCAAAATCTCGAGAATAATGGCCTTCTAAATTCTCAAATTCATTCAATGAATTTTTTGTTTCCTCAAAATCTGCATCATCCACAAGAACACCTAACTCCCGCAGCTGGTGATAATATTCTTCTCCAAAAAGTTCCTCATGATTATTACGTCCCTTATCTCCTTCAATAAGATGAGGATCTTCAAAATGTAACGAATTATCAAAACTATTTCTGTTAGTGAATCCACTACCATTTCTACCACGGGTAAATAATATATCATCCTGTGATCCTGTAATATCAGTAGGTCTATCTATTAAAGGTTCATCTTCGAAGTCCAGGTCATCCTTGGATGCTTCAAGGTCACTGATATTGATACGACTGTCATCCAACGGATGTGACACATCATCAAAACTTGGATAAGACTGCAAATCCAACTGCCTGAGTGTGGAAGGAGTGCTGGACTGCTTATCTCCCCCTAGTCCTGAATCTGTCCAGTGGGTGGTGCTAGTGTGCCTACTGAAGACATCAAAATCATCTCTCACAATGCCATCATCATCAATAAGAATGCCACCGGCTGAAAGAAAGAAACAACCATGGAAGTCTTAATAAAGATGGGTTTTTTTAGCACCAGAGTTACATGTAAAACAAGAGGAATGGTGAGCAATTTGCTTATGTAAAAATACCCCCACCTATCCTGCATCCCACCCCTACCCCTATGATGGAGATGAATACAATAGTCAAAAATAGTGTACAACTCTTCTGAAAATATTGTGCATGCAATGATTGGTCAACAAGCATATCTTCTGATGATGATAATATGTACTAAGTTCCACAGCAATCCACTGAAAACTGCAAGAGTAGTTACATTCAGAAAGTCATGTCATATATTGCATCCAGCTGCAATTCAAAAAGGGCAATAACTCTTACAAAATTCAAGGGAGCACGAAGTTTAGATGATAACCAAAATATGTACCAAGTTTCACTGATTCAAACAAAAACTGACAAGTAAGTTGTGTTTGCAAGATTATGTTTTGCATTACATTCAGCTGGTGGACAAAAAGGGTAACAACTCTAACAAAAATTGCAAGAGGACCATGATTTGTTAATATTCACATCTTCAGATAATGTCTGTAACATGTACAATACTCATTGATGATCCACTGAAAACTGTGAGATGACCTGCATTCACAAACTTCTGTCATATACAACAGGCAACAAATGAATAAGGGCAATAACTCTAACAAAAATCACAATAGCACAGTGATTTGTCAATATGCACATTTTCAGAAAATGATCATAACATTTTCCAAGTTTCATGGCGATCCAATGAAATCTGTGAGACCAGTTGTGTTCACAAGATTCTGTCATACACAGCAGGTGCCCTAGTGAAAAAGGGCAATAACTCTAACAAAAATCACAGGAGTACAGTGATTTGTCAATATGCACATTTTCAGAAGATGATCATAAAATTCCCCAAATTTCATGGCAATCCATTAAAATCTGTGAGACCAGTTGCATTCACAAGATTCTGTCATATATATATGGCTGCAAGTCAAAAAGGGCCATAACTCTTTAAAATAAATCACAGCAGCATGGTGATTTGTCGACATGTGCATCTACAGATGCTGACCAAATTATGTACCAAGTTTCATAGCAATGGGTTAACTCACTTGGCTCACATAACTGTTGACCATTTCACTTAGCTGTTCATGCAGCATTGTAAGAATTACACATGACTATACAAACTATCTATAACACTTTGTATCATGTTGATATTACTTATATTACTATTGTCTGATAAAAATTAACTCCAAAGATTGAGGCATAATTAATATGTACTGTCTCTTGCTCATAATCAAACTCATCCAAGATCTTAATAGTACAAACGTATTTACTAAGTTTTATCTAAATCAGATGAGAAATATAGTCTCTAGAGAGGTAATAAGCCCAACCAACCACATGGAAGATCATCTCATTATTATCTGAAGATTTCATTTATTACAGAACCTGTCTAATGCGATGATGATATGAGCTTATTTACCAAGCTACTGGACCATTATCCTATAAAAAATCAGTCCCCAAAGTAGTGTAAGCTCAGCCAATCAGATACAAGATCACATCAAAAATATACATAGATCCTGCTCATGATCAAACTCATCCATCATCTTGATGATACAAAACCATTTATTTAGCAAGTTTGATCAAAATATAATTTGAAATATAGTCGCTAGAGTGTTGACAAGTTCACCCAATCAGATGCAAGATCAACTCATTAATATGTGTGGATCTTGCTTATTGAAATTGTTCAAGATCTTCATGATATAAGCCCATATTTCAAGTTTGATCAAGATAAGATCAGAAATATGGCTTCTTTTGTGGTAGAAGGTGAACCAATCAGATGCAAGTTCAGCTCATTTACAGACATGAATCTTGCTCATTATCAAACTCATCCAAGATGTTTTTGATGCATGCCAATATTCCAAAGTCTGATAAAAATCAGATCAGAAATATGGCTTTCAAAGTGGTAACAAGATCAAGCAAGATCCATTTATATCAATGAGATGATCTCATCTCATTAATATGCATGGATCTTGCTTGAACATTATTGAACTTATCTGAGATCTTGATAATGTAAGGCCATATTCTAAGTCTGAGCAAAATTGGATCCGAAATTTGGTCTCCAGGGTGGTAACAAGCTCATCCAATCAGATGAAAAATCATCTTATTAGTATGCATGGATCTTGCTCATTATTGAACTTATCCAAGATCTTGATGATATAAACCTATATTCCAAGTCTGATCAAAATTGGATCAGAAATATGGCCTCCAGAGTTGCAACAAGCATTGTTAATGGACAGACGATGGACAATACACAATGCACAATCGATGCAGGGCCATACATAAAGCTCACTAGACCATACAGCTCAGTGAGCTATAATCTCTGAGACTTAAGTTGCATTCATCAGATTCTGCCATACACTGCATTGAGCTACACCATACACTGCATTTAGCTACAAGATAAAATGAGTAATAGCTCCAAAAAAAATTGCAGGAGCACAATGATTTCTTTATATGCACATCTTCCGGTGATGACCATAATATTGGCAAGACAGCAAAAATTGCAAGGCTACCGGTATATGCACTAACAAGATTGTGTGCCAGACAGAAGGTTGGATGGACAGACAGACGGATGAAGTATAATGCCTCTATGCATAGAGGTGGAAAATCCAGGTGTAAGATATATGTGACTAATTCTCTAAAGCTGTAAAAACACCACCCTTAGAGGATCTTAGATGAGTGTTCATTAGATATGACATTTATAAATCAAGTTATAAAACATCATGTGTTGCTTGCAATGAGTGGCATATTGTATTATATTCAACAAGTTTCATAAATTTTCATGTCAAATTAACACAAATTTTAGGTTCTGATTATAGCACACATGTAATATTAAAAAAGCTAAATTTACAACAAAGTGTCAAATGTTTATGTCAAATACACATGAAAAATTGTATGTTCTGATTATAACATACATGTAACATTACAAGCTAAAAGTTACACCTGAATGTTTGTCAAGTAATTTGTATAACATAATATATGTGCAGTTATGCTACTAGCAGTGAATGCTATGCAATAAATTTGTTTATCACATGACTACTGTGTTATTTATGGTAAAATACCCATGTTATAATTTTTATATATGCACCAGGGTTTGAAATTAACTTTTTTGAGTACTATCACCATTTTGATAGTTGTAATATTTTCAACTAGCAAATTATCAGGATATTTTCAATGTCCACTAGCATATTTTGCATTTTGAAATAAAAACGTTTTCCAATATATCATTAGCAAGAATCTTCTGGCTCATATTTTTTCAGCAAGTAATATCAGAATTGTTACAAACAGAATGCAAGCTTGCTCCAGGTGTCAATTTTGAGCCCTGGCAGCACAATAACACCTAATGACTTTACAAATGACATCATAACATCATGCACAGGAAAGGCATAATGGTCATTAAGGAATCCACATGTATTTCAAAGTCATTACACTACACTATTCTGTGACTTCATCCAATAAATTCATTATTTTTATGTCTGCTAGAAATAGAATCTTGGATCTGAGCTCATTTCAAATGAAATTTATGAAACTCATAGAATAATTTTAATCTTTTGCGAGCCTTGGCGAACCTTGGAGAATTTGGCAAGCCTTGGCAAGCAAAAGATTACAATTATTTAACTTGTTTCATAAATTTCATTTGAAATTAACGCTCGTATAAGTTGTTCTATTTATTATTGATGATTATAGTTTTTTTTCCAAAACATCAAAATATTTCAAGTTATTTAATGTACTGCAGCTTCAAATGAATAACAAACAAACAATCAAGCAACTTTAAAGTGGATGTCAAAAAATATTTACTAGACTACCAGTAGATTATGGTCGATCTGATTAAAATCAGATTAATATTATGCAGTCATAATTTGTAATTACCATGTTTTATCCCTGACTTTAAATATTATACCATACATGTGTAGCAATACTAATATTCTGCATGTACTGTATTTCTGGCTCTATCCTTCTTTTTTCTGTCAATTCTATGGAAACATTTGCACGAAAAAATCCATTCTGTCAAGATTCTCAATAGGGTAGTTGATAAATATAGATTCAATAATAAGGAATCATGCAAAAAAGGAATTATTTTTAATTAAAATTTTTTTATATAGAAATCAGCATGAATCATGCGATTGTGTGCTCTATAAAAGTCCCTGTCTTGCATAGATAATTAGTGAGGAAAAGTCAAAAGGCATCAACATGGCAAATATGAAAAGCTGGAATATGTTAACAAACTCATGGAATTCCACCACATTAATGACACATGTTACAAAAAATATAGAAATACTACAAATGGAATGACTAATATTAGAAAGAAAAAAACAAAAAACTATTGCTGCATATATATGCAGTATCCCCTCATTATAACACTGTCCACTGGAGTCATAGAGTATACTGCTTTGTAGTGAGACCACCATAATAATGAAGTACATGTACATGATACATACAATTTTACTACAACCTGTTGAATTGGGATCCATGACTATACTCACATTATAACAGAAACCGTGTTATAATAAATGCCTTGTAGTGAGGGAGTGCTGTATATAATGAATATATATAATAGAACTGGATTCTAATATAATTTAAAACTGTAACTAGCTGCAATCAAAATGGAGCCATAGCCACTACACACATTGGATATCTGCAGAAACAGAGCAATCCACTCCATAGGACAACTATCCCAGGAAACTTTGATTTATGACAGTGAATTCTGTAAATACTGACAGCAATATATAGTAATGTATACTGTCTGTTTAACTTTATCCATGTATATAATTCACAGTGAATTCTGTAAATACTGACAACAATATATAGTATTGTATACTGTATGCTTAACTTTATCCACATATGTAATTCACAGTGAATTCTGTCAATACTTCAGACAGCAATATATAGCAATGTAAAATGTATGCTTAACTTTATCCATGTATGTAATTCACAGTGAATTCTGTAAAAACTGACAGCAATATATAGTATTGTATACTATATACTGAACTGTATATTCATGTACATGTATATGACTTGTGTTTTCATTAATATGAAAAGAAACCTTGCGAATTTTCTTTTTGACCATGGTTTTAAGAACAGTCTTCAGAAATCTCCAGTACATGATTTAAGGAAATCTACAACAAGAGAACAGCACAGATTAGTTTGACTATAACTGTCCATTAAAAGAAAGATAAAAAAAGAAGAGATGGACAGAAAAAAATGCAGAGAAAGATGGAGATTTATAGCTTGAGAGAGACAGAGATAGTTAAGTAGGCAAAGACAGAGAGACAATCAGATACACAGATATTGTAGACATACAAAAATGCATGTAGTAATCATTTAATTTACCAGAATAAAATATTTTCAGACAGAAATCAGAGCAAACCGCAATGACTATCACACTAATGCAATGCTGACACTTGCAATTAGTATCAAGTAATAGGTTACACTAACCTTGACTGAGATGACTGAATTAAGGTAACTAAAGGAAATTTTTAAACTAACTGATGCAAAGGCTATCCTAAACATTTTTTTCAAAGAAAAGTGCAGAATTAAATACAAAGAAGTCCCAGTCACTCTTATATAACCATCCCTACTGCTATGAACTAATACAAAGAAGTCCCAGTCACTCTTATATAGCCATCCCTACTGCTATGAACTAAATACAAAGAAGTCCCAGTCACTCTTATATAGCCATCCCTACTGCTATGAACTAAATACAAAGAGTCCCAGTCACTCTTATATAGCCATCCCTACTGCTATGAACTAAATACAAAGAAGTCCCAGTCACTCTTATATAGCCATCCCTACTGCTATGAACTAAATACAAAGAAGTCCCAATCACTCTTATTTAGCCATCCCTACTGCTATGAACTAAATACAAAGAAGTCCCAGTCACTCTTATATAGCCATCCCTACTGCTATGAACTAAATACAAAGAAGTCTCAGTCACTCTTATATAGCCATCCCTACTGCTATGAACTAAATACAAAGAAGTCCCAGTCACTCTTATATAGCCATCCCTACTGCTATGAACTAAATACAAAGAAGTCCCAGTCACTCTTATATAGCCATCCCTACTGCTATGAACTAAATACAAAGAAGTCCCAGTCACTCTTATATAGCCATCCCTACTACTATAAACTAAATACAAAGAAGTCCCAGTCACACTTATATAGCCATCTCTACTGCTATGAACTAAATACAAAGAAGTCCCAGTCACTCTTATATAGCCATCCCTACTGCTATGAACTAAATACAAAGAAGTCCCAGTCACTCTTATATACCCATCCCTACTGCTATGAACTAAATACAAAGAAGTCCCAGTCACTCTTATATAGCCATCCCTACTGCTATAAACTAAATACAAAGAAGTCCCAGTCACACTTATATAGCCATCCCTACTGCTATGAACTAAATACAAAGAAGTCAGTCACACTTATATAGCCATCCCTACTGCTATGAACTAAATACAAAGAAGTCCCAGTCACTCTTATATAGCCATCCCTACTGCTATGAACTAAATACAAAGAAGTTCCAGTCACACTTATATAGCCATCCCTACTACTATGAACTAAATAAAAAGAATTCCCAGTCACTCTTATATAGCCATCCCTACTGCTATGAACTAAATACAAAGAAGTCCCAGTCACTCTTATATAGCCATCCCTACTACTATGAACTATAAATACAACTAAATACAAAGAAGTCTCAGTCACACTTATATAGCCATCCCTACTGCTATGAACTAAATACAAAGAAGTCCAAGTCACTCTTATAGAGCCATCCCTACTGCTATGAAAAGATTATATCTTATAAGAGGAGTGGTCTCTCGTAAGGAGGTATGGAGGACAAAATGGTATATGCACCACCAATAGTAAAAGATATTAGCCTCTCAACAGGAAGTAGCCTCTCATGAGAAGGGATTTTATAAAATAGGACAACTGAGTACACATTTTGGGTGATACATGCATGACTTAAATGTGGTGCACCTGAATTCTAATAAATTCAAATGTATTTGGAAAACAAGACTGGACTATTTACTCCCTGAATATACAATTCTCTCATGATAAGCTCCAAACTCATGACAAGTCCATCCCAGCTTTACAGAGTTTAAGCAAATCTTTTTGATGAAAGGATATCTTTTGTGAAAACTGATCCCACTGTTCAAAATATGAATAATGCTGTTTCATTTGGCTTTATCAATGGAAAAATAGTGTAGAATTATCTGAGTGTGTGTGTGTGTGTGTGTGTGTTGTGTGTGCATTGTATGTCTGTGTGAAATAAGTCAAACCCAATTATAACAATCAGTAAAAAGTGCTTTGCAATCAGTAAAAAGTGCTTTCCACACCTTGAGTTTCATTCTTAACAAGAACAATTTGGTTTGGTTTGGTTTGGTTTGGTTCGGTGTTTTATGGTACATGTAGACCAAGGACATGCCATGGTAGCCGACCCAGGCTGATCCAATCACAGGATCTGAACCTGCACCCTTCTGGTCATGAGTATAGCAAGCTAATCTCTGAGCGACCATGGCTCCACTTAACAAAAGCAGAGTATATATACACACGAATCCTCATCAACTTCAAAACCAACTTCATAAGTGACTACACATTTTGCATAATTATCTCCTTCAAATTAGAATGATATTCCATCTACCTGTTAAAATGTCCCTGGAATTATATCCAGGGTCTATTTTGTACACATGAGTGTTGGAACTGTGCATATTTCTCAAAATTTGCATCGAAAAATCAACCAAATGCGCAACAATAATGATGCATTATATTCTCCAGCCCTACCTTTATTTCATCACCAAACCCCCCTAATGGTATATTTTGAAAATTCTCCACTTTTTCTCAAACGGAGGAGGGAATGTTCCCCTACATTTTCAGTTCTATAATAGACCCTGTATGGTTATTATGATGGGTGCTACATGTATTCAGGTACATACAATACCAAGTATATTCACAGTCAAGAGACTGGTGTATGTAACAGTCAATTACTCTTAAGCATTTGGTATCTTATTATAAACAGATTGATTATAGATAGAACTGAAACATTTATGAGCACTGAGTTTGAGGACATTTAATCGACAATGTGTGTATCTACTAAATTGATCTGGACCAACTATTTTATTGTCCAATGATCTATATAATAAAGTTATTGATTCAAACTCAAAGAATGTATGGTTCAATACTCTGTAGTGTAAAAGCAGGTAATAGACCACATAACTCTGTACAGTTAAAAGGGTAAAATGAAAAAAAATATGTGAACACCAAAGATTCAAGGATATGAAATGATGCGTTTAAGGTGATGAAGCTTCTGAAGCCAAACAAGAAGTGTCCAGGTCATGGAATTGCAATATAAGGCATAATGCAAGATCTACACTTCCAGATAAGCCAATAATATATAATAATAATATAGAAGTAGGATTAATTAAGCTCATTTGATATTCAATATGAAGGGAGAAATTTTGTACCAAGTCTCAAGTCTGAAATTGGTCTGAGCTTCATTGCCAAAATGGAAAATATTAATTGCAAAGCGTGTGTTTGAGTGTATGTGTGTTTGAGCATAGTGAAAAAAACCCCATAATTTTATCAACAAAGCATTTCTTCAGTCAATTCCACAAGTATAATAAAGTACAAAATAATACACACAATATATACACAAGTATAATAAAGTACAAAATAATACACACAATATATACACAAGTATAATAAAGTACAGGTGTAATACAGTATAATAAACTACACTGACTACAGCACATGTATGGGTTATGTTGTTCAACACATATAATGTTCAAATTTATCATTTTTCTGAAAGACCCAGAACTAAATGTAGCATAAAATGAATTCCAATTCATCATCTCTGAAAATGCAGTCAGTTGTTACATATCGTACATGCAGCCAAATAAAGTCCAACACCAAACCTTCTTCAATTTAAGACACTGTACATATTCACTTATAATTCGAATCCAACTGCAAACAACACAGACCTTTATCTGCCATAACATACTGTGCCAGCAGATCAGAGTCTACGTTGTTTGTACTACTGATTACTCCTAACAAACTACATGCATCCAGATCTGTCGGCACATTATGCGATGGCAGATCTGGGTCTGTGTAGTTTGTATTTGGACTCGGCTTATAAGTGAGTATAGACGGTAAATTGATACTGTGCTAGGCCACTCTTTACTTAACATAGGTGTAGTTTATTAACCCACATATTTAGTCCTACATTGTACCTTCAACTCTGCCTAATCAAGGGTCAACTTTAATGGACATGGATCCAGTCATGAAAAGAATATCAGAGGATACCTACCCTTGTATAAATTTTCTTTTTGGAACCAGTCATGGCATATCAAATTGGTTTTGCATTGATCAACTGAAAAAAGAACCTGCTTAAATATGCACAATAAAATAAATCCAGTTTGAATGTTTGATAAATACATGTTACATGAAAACTGAGACAGTAAATTAACCATAACAGTACAGATATCAATTGTTTTATTGATGTCAAGATTCAATCGTTTTTCCATTCTGACTATAAACAAGACAAGAACAATGTCAAATGATTTTATGCTCACGCAAAGAAATATCCAAAAATCCACATACAAAATCTGGAAAACAATTACTGTATTATACTTGCTTAAAAGTTGGGTCCAACTGCAAACAACATAGACACTGATCTGCGATAGCATAATGCACCAGCAGTTCTGGATCTATGTTGATTGTTCTACTGATTAGTTCTAACAAACTGCATTGACAAAGATCTGCTGGCACATTATGTTATGGCTGATCTGCATCTGTGCAGTTTGCAGATGGATCAGACTTAAAAGCGAGTATACACGGTAACTACTGGAAACAGCTGTATTGAGATCCCCACACCTTTTGAAGATAAAACCTCATTTTATGAGCTCATGATAACTGGCTCATGTGTGCATATTTGAACCATATAAGAAGCATGAATATCCAAGAAGATCAATAGTTTCCAAGTTATGATCCTGAGGCTAAGTCCCACTGTAGGGGTAGAGAATAATTGGACCCTAGTATCAACATCAATCCTCTGCATGTATAAATTAGTCTTTTCATGCCTAGTAAGTGTATATATGGTCATGTGGTGGGGATCTCAATAGTCTCCAAGTAATGACCCAGAGCTGAGTCTCCAGGGGTTGGGACAGACCAAAGTATTCTTGACAGCTGCATGTATAAATTGGTCTTCTCATGCCTACTAAGTGTATATATGGTTACAGGATGGGAATCTCAATAGTGTCCAAGTTATAACCCAGGGGCTAAGTCACTGGGGGGTAGGGATGGACTCCGGGGTAAATTTTTTAGTTGCATGCATAATCTGTGTTTTCAATCCTGGTAAATGTTTATATGATTATAGGGTGGGTATCTCAACAGTTTCCAAGTTATTATCCAGAGTGTAAGTTTCTAAGGGTAGAGACTGATCCCCGGGTCAATGTCAGTTGCATGTATAAATGTGTCTTTTCATGCCTAGTAAGTGTATTTATGATGACCGGGTGGGGATCTCAATAGTTTCCATGTTTTGACCCTTGGTATAAGTTCTTGAGAGTAGAGAAAGTCCCCAGGCATCACCCAGAGATCCCAGCCTGATGTGTTAATTCACACTTGGGTCACAGATCACACATACTGATCATAAGATATGTGAGACATACAATGGAAAATTTGTGTAAAATTACTGCAACCACCAGGGGCGCAAATAAAAATTTCAAAAACATTGACACAATCCACACCCAAAAGCTACCATTTCAAGCTTCAAGCTCTAGTGGTGTAGGAGGAGTTCAAGAACATTACATACATATGTTCATATGGATGGACTATATCACATTATCATGTGCTTCTTTAAAAGTGCTGGGATAATAATTACTAGCAGAGAGTAAATAAATCAGACTATTATTGATGATCATTGTAACATAATGTATCTGGAAAAAAAACTCTTTAAGAGCTTGGATGTCACTGAGGCAATAAATACACTCACTTGGCAACTCTCTGGTCCGAATAAGTTGAAATCCTGTTTATGACATGTGCAAGAATAAATGGTTGCCCATCCAAGGTAATTCATTCTGAGTACAACATTTAAGCCATTCAGAGTCCTAATGATCTGAAACCCCGGTTACGACACATGCAAGAATAAATGATTGCCCATACAAGGTACAACAACATTTAAGCCATTCTGAGTACAACATTTAAGCCATTCAGAGTACAACATTTAAGCCATTTAGAATAAAAGACTTAAGTTATTCAGAGTATGGTACATAGTAAAAGTTGTTAAGCCCTTCAGAGAACAGAGCAAAAGTTCTTAGAACTTGTAGTACAATTAAGGCAACATACAGTCAGTTTAAATGTTCTCATCAGCAGGTGCCCCTTCCATTAAGCTTAACTTTAACTGAGCCTAAAATTATGTCTGTTGTGACTATGTAACAAAAAGATACATGTAGAACGCTTTGAGAATTAACAATGTGCTACAATTAGCAGAATATGGTCAGAGACAAGATAACTTTTGTATTTTATTTTAATCAAAAGAATTAACTTACCAGTGTTGAATTCATAACTTCGTAAGTTACCTCTCATCAGTTTGAAAAATAAATTTGATACTTCCATCCAGATTTTATCCTGGTCTTGAGTTCCATAAACTTTCAAGTTATACTACAATCTCCAATAGATCTCCCAAGTTACTGATGTTACTCCAATTTCCAATAGCTCTCCCAAGCTACTGATGTTACTCCAATTTCCAATAAATCTCTCAAGCTATTGATGTTACTCCAATTTCCAATAGATCTCCCAAACTACTGATGTTACTCCAATTTCCAACAGATCTCCCAAGCTATTGATGTTACTTCCATGAAAATTTCAGCTGTATTGCTTTTACCTCTGATTTATTCAAAACTGTTTTGCTTAATCAGCAAAACTATAACATCTATTAGAGGTGTAATGACACATCAATGCAGACTGGTATCACAACAATTCTTTCTGTCAAGTCATTAATTTCTGATTCATTGCACTGCAAGACACTGGAAACTGAGACGATGTACCAATGTAATGCATAAAATATTGTGCATCACAATACCTACAAGAATAATAAATAATAAACAGAAATTACAACAACAAAAAATTTAATTTTTCTCTCATCTTTTTCTATGAACAGAGAATTATCTATAATCAGAGCAATGATAAACGGTAAACATATCCAAAGGAAATACAAGAGTTTGTTACTGTGTGGGTATGGCCTGCTTCTGAAGATTATGTACCAGTCTAGCATCTGGATATTTACACTAGTCTTGGTCACCAAGACATTTTCCATGCTTGCAGACACTAAAATCTGCTGCAATGCATACATGTGAACCTCCTAGATGGGAGGCTGTTTCTCCTGAGTTGAGGGGTGTTTCCTGTCCCTCCCATCACTCACTGAAATCTCCTACGTATGCAAAATTATTTATTGAACAATTAAATTTGTTCCATTTTTTTCACACTCTGGTTCCTGTGAAGTATATTTATGGTAATACTGCACACAATCACGTGACTGTGAATGGGCTTAAGCAGAGCAAGACAATTAGTTGCTAATTTCAAGCAGCATAAAACAATTAACATCCATTTGAGTCTTTCGGCAGCGTCGGCTGGCTTCAGTGTTTGAAGTTTGTTGTTATACTATGTATGAGCAGAAGTAATTCCAAAAGGGTTAAAGACATTAATTGATTATGGTTGGGTTACTAAAGAGCTCAATCAGCATAAAACAATTAACATTACTTTGACTCTCTCATGAGGGTAGGTTCTGCTTCGGTGCTTAAAGTTGTTGTTCTACCAATACCAAAACGTTAAAATCTAAGCAATAAAAATATCACACAAAATTCAATGATGGATGAAAACAGGAGTTAGTGGTTGCAATCAACTTTGAAGGGACATGAATATGCATTCTGCTCTTCCTGTAAGGCTGATTTTAAAATCAGTTACAGTGGCAAGAATGACATTACACATCATGCAGAAACCCCATCTCATAAAAGCATATTAACCGCAACAACAAATATGCCATCACTGAATCCATGTGGATAAAGTTACACGTGCTGAGACACTATTTGCCAACTTTACAGATGAACATAATCTCCCGTTTATGGTAGCAGACCATTTTTCAACTCTAGTCAAAATAATGCTCCCTGTCTCAGAAATTGCACAAAAGTTCTCATGCAAACAGACAAAAACTACTCACATAATGACTATTTTATTATTCATAAGAAATCATAATCTTAATTGAATAATAATAATATGAATAGTTTATTATATAAACTCATTGTCATGAGCAACCACCTGCAGAATGTGACCAGTGACCAAGATTTTTTGGCACACTACTATGAATGAAAAACTTATATAAATACTATTGACCTGGATTTAATCCTTTGTAAACATTAATGCAAATCAGACTAAAGTGCACATCACTAACTGATATTGTAATCCATAATGCC
The DNA here is from genome assembly GCA_029931535.1 of Margaritifera margaritifera. Classification (NCBI taxonomy): domain Eukaryota; kingdom Metazoa; phylum Mollusca; class Bivalvia; order Unionida; family Margaritiferidae; genus Margaritifera; species Margaritifera margaritifera. Next base: position 779,989 of record JAQPZY010001308.1, read on the forward strand.
TGGGATGAAAGAGGTCTTTGTCTTTGTCTGTAATACTTGCAAGTGAGAATCGTTTTTCGGATTTGATTGTCATGATTAAAGAGTGGTGATAGCGAAAAAGGTGTCTGCAAATTAGGTTTAAAATTACAAAGGGTGTAATGGTATAATGTATGCGTTTGTGTTTCATGTGGAGAATCTTACTGACATTAAAAAAACATTTGACCCATACAAGACTAATCTTGAAAAGTTCTGTCAGTCAGTCAGAAATCTGAATCTACCCACAAGCAGGAAACAATTTAAACTTCTTGGTGGACTCAGTAGAGTTGTATTAACATTGTCATATTCCAATGCAGGCACTGAAAGGGCATTTTCCATTCTGAGGAAAAGTCAGGCTGACTCCAGAGGAAACCTGGATCTAGTAACAGTACATCATCTCCTAAGTGTTAAGATCAACAATGAAGTGGACTGCCACCAATATAATCCAGAAAATGATCTCCTAAGAAATGGTAAAAATGCTTGTGATACATATAAGAAGAGTGTGAATGGCAACAAGTTACTGTGAAAGGACTGATTTGATGAGATGATGTGCATATTTTAATATGAAAAAAAATTAAATTTGTTCAATAGTTGTAAGTTTTGTCCATTTGCATGCTAAAACTTGGGTCGATGAAAATCCACCCTCTTTTGAGGTCAAAACTCCTGACAAAGTTTTGGAAATCTCCTGGTCTGTCCGGACCGGTCTTTTCTGTCACATGTATGGCATTATGACTACTATGAAGTTCTTAGTAAGTTCAATATCAAAATTTTTTGTTCATCATGCTGAAATTTTCAAACAAATACATGTGATACATATCATTCAATTTACTACCGGTATATATTGTGATACATATCACCTCTGTAATTACTAGACACTGCACAGGTCCAACATCTACTCAGTTTTAAGAAGAAGTCTGAACTAGGTCTCACCTGCATAAAGAGGTCTGAACTTTAATCTCACCTTCATAACCTGTATCATATTGTTAGTCTGAACATTGTCTCGCCTGCATAAAGAGGTCTGAACTTCTGTCTCACCTTCATAAACTGTATCATTTTGTTAGTCTGAACATTGTCACACATAAAGAAGTCTGAACTTTTGTCTCACCTGCATACCCTGTACCACTTTGCTTGGTAGTGGAATTGGCATCAACATTAAAGTTTTTGCATTCAAATTGTTTGTGATCAAGACAGCCAGGGCTTGGCTTGGGGGTGACGGGTGGGAGGTGGGCATACATGCATTACAAAGAAATTGGTGAGACTCTGAGTTCAACAGAACACTACTTAACTTTACTTGAAAAGCAGTTTTAATTCAAAGCCTGATTTCACACTGTACAAAATATCCCAGATATGAGCATACAGCAAGATGCTATGAAAATCTTTATTAAAGTTATATACATTATCAGCCAATTGTATAACTGAAACACTAGAAACAGAACCTGCACATACACAAGGCCAGTAAATCATTCATGGAGCCAATGGCATAATAACCAGGTATATACACCAATATAACCCATACCCATTCTGGGACAACTTTGAACATGATTATATTGGTATTTATTTGCAATTAAACTGCTGACAGCTATCAATCAAATCATAAAAATACAGCATTGTGCACTTTCAAATGAGAGTGAATTATAATTAATATCAACTGACTTGGAGCTAAGTTCTGAATCAATTAGTGAAAGGGTATTTCGAACACAATTTAGATCTAACAAGAAGAAGAAAAAAAAGATCCATTCACACACTTTAATATCAAGGTGAGCACCATAAATTGCCTATGTTCACCAAGGTATTCAAGTCTCAAAATTGAACACTTTTCCAATTGCACATTATCTAAGATATTTTGCACTGTCATTTATCACTTCATGAATTCAATTTACAATTTATTCCCGATCAATTTCCTGAATTCAAATCACAAATGTGATTTTGATTCCTGTAAAATGAGACCTCTTTATAAAATTTAGGGTTACATGTATTTTTAAATGACAAAGATACCTGAAAATTGTGGACAATAATATTGAATGTCAGAAAATTTCACATTTAAATAAGATAAAGGGACAACATGTTAAATGATGTTGTGTTTAAGCTAGAAACTGATATATTAATCCTGTAAATGAGAAACATAATACAAAGCTTCACAAATAAAACAAGAGGCTCAAGTAAGCTTAATAAGATCACTCACCTGACTGACATCTGCCTAAATGCTAAATGCAAGGTCAGTTGGCCCAAAAATCTGGGTTAGCATGACACTTTCTGAGATTTAAAGGTTTTTATATTTTTAGTAACAGCAGCCTTCTTTGATGGTAGATCTGCACCATTTGTGATAACTTGAAAGGCCTTATGCTAGGATGCTTTCCATTAAATTTGGTCACTTCTGCTGATCAATTGTTTAAGAAGACGAAATTTCAAGATTTGTCTATTATTAGTAACACTGACCATATTGAATAGTGATCAGCATTATTTGTGCAGAATTTTAAGGCCTTATGCCAGGATGTCTTCTGTTAAATTTGGCAGCTTCTACTGACTAGTTGTTTTAGAAAAAGTGAAATGTTTAAAGATTTTCTATATTTAGTAACAGTGGGTATACTGAATAACGGATCAGCATCATCTGTGCAAAATTGAAAGGCCTACATCTCAGGATTCTTCGGTCAATTAGGTCCAAATCTGATGAACAGAGATTTTTTGGAGAAAAAGTCTTTTTTGTGCATGTGTGTGTGTGTGTGTGTAATGCTGGCAATTTTGATTGCAGATGGGCATCATGTAAACAGAAACTGAAAGGATTTTTTTGTTGTGTTGGGGCAAATTCTGTTAAATGTTTTTTTTAAAAGAATTGTTGAAAGTTTTTTAAGTTTTAGTAATATCAGCCAAATTTGATGGTGGATCAGCATCATTTGTACAAATTTACAAGGCCTTTATCTGTTAAGTTTGGTCAAATTCTGTTAAGTGGTTTTTAAGAAGTCATTTAAAGGTTTTTCTGTTGTTAGTAACAGCAGCCTTTGAGAAGATATCATTTAAAGGTTTTTAAGGTTTTAAAGATTTTAAATTTTAAGGTTTTTCTGTTTAGTAATGGTGGCCATATTTGATGGCCAAATTCAGTAATGGTGGCCATATTTCATTATGGTGGCCAAAGTTAGTAATGGTGGCCATGTTTGATGGCCAAATTCAGCATAATTTTTCAAACTTGAAAGGCCTTTATGCAAGGATACTTTATTTCAAATTTGGTAAAATTCTGTTAAGACATTTCTGAGAAGAAGTTGTTGAAAGCTTTTACTATTTTTAGTAATGGTGGCCATATTTGATGGAAAATCAGCATTGTCTGTACAAACCTGAAAGGCTTTTATGCCAAGATGCTTTATGTTGAATTTTGTCACATTCTGTTCAGCAAGTTTCAAAGAAGTCATTTTCACATTTTTCTATTTTTAGTAACAACAAACATATTTGATGAGGATTCTGCATTATTTGTAGAACTTTGAAAGACCTTCATGCCAGGATGCTTTCTCCTACATTTGGTTGAAATTTATCAAGTGGTTTTTAAAAAAAGCTGGAAACAGCAATTGTTGATGGACAACAGACACAGGATGCACGCCAGATACAGGATAATACAATAAGCTCTCTGAGTGTTATGTCCAAATGAGCTAAAAACTATTTATATTCGTGTAAGAGACTTCAGAAGTAAAGAAACCATACCCTCTGTTTTGGGGTTGACAGAATGATAAATGTTATAAACAAGGATGGGGAGATTATCAAAATAAGCAGGAAAAGTAGTACATTTTAATATAGAAAATTATAAAAGCTAATTTATTCAGAAACAAGATACAACATTCTAAATGTGCACATAGTTCATAATTCAATTTTAAATGCATATTCTAATATTAAGACATGGTGTTAATAACCAAAAAATAATTTCTGGCCCAAAAGCTTGAAGAAAAAAAAATTCTGCTCTGACTCGTTGAAATAAACAACTTATTATATCAATTATATTTGCTGATAAAAATTAATTATCTTGAGGTAAAGGAAAAACAATAATTCTGATTCAAAAGAAAATTACAGCCTGCACACCCCCCCCCCCCCCCTCGAAAAGTAAACAGTTGGTCCCTTACAACTTCAAAGGCTTACATTTTGCAAAGCCAATACTGATGATCAATCAAATAATCCTCACTTTTCATACACACATATATGTATGTATTAGTGCAAATATCACTAGGCAATACTGGTATGAATCTTTGTTACCAGTTTACTTGATTGTGTTATCTAAATTTTTTCTACAACATATGTCAAAATAAAATAAGGCCTACAAAATAATGTGTGGTTCCAGTTTCATGCTACAAAAAAAAAAAAAATGGGTCAGTCAGTTGGGATAAGATTTTTTACTCATTTTTTCCCCTTCATATACTGAAAGTGAACCACAGTGTTGTGACAAGATTTTTATTCATTTGTCAGTATTACTCATTAAAATGATGTTATATTAAAGCAAGATATGCACTCTCTGTATAATAATAATTTGCATGTGTCGGACATAATTCTGAAGCTGACCACACTTAGTGAACAGAGCACAAAGGTAAGCCATTACTGAATCATGCTTTCTAGTTTATGTCCAGTAGGAGCTTACAAATATTGTAAAAATAGCAAGCATCTTAATGAATATCATGTCTAATACTGTTATCTATGAATGAAATTAAATCTCGACTGGACATGCAATATTCAGAAAATCCAGAATTCATTGTCTTTTCATTTGATCCTTTTTAGTTTTAATTGTCTGAAAAATTTCTAGGATTGGCAGGAAAAATAGGGTTGGTTGGGAAACTGGCAACAAAGATATTTTCTTTTAAGCATAATTTATAACAGACAGTAACCTATTAAATCACAGAATGTACATTGTTACCTGGTGCTATCTTTTTTATAAACTAAGTCTTAACTGATACCTCAGAAATATAATTATTTTCTTTCTCAGTGATGCACCCTAGGTGAACCCTCAGCACACGTGCCCACACAAACACCTGAGCTCTTCTAAAATCTGACAGTCACAAATCTCATATCAAATCTGGATCATAATAAGAGCAAGGTACTGAGCTTTAGAAAATGCCCCCCCCCCCCAAGTTAACCTATATAAAGTGTTTGTGTCCTGATATAATATATCTGTGCAATGAAAGTAGCTTAATGCATTCAAATCTGAATGTTGTGCATATTATAAATAGTAATTTACTACTCAGAGACTCAGCTATCTAGTAAAAATGTATTGATTCTTGGTCAAATGACAAACTCGAAGATTAACACTGTTTATTTTAAATTGGGTTAAATATATCACCTTACATCCATTTATCCTATGCAGGTCTTACAGCGGATTGAACATATTTTGTGATAAGAAGCAGGCTAAAAATCAAAACACCTTTCCTGGTATGTTGTAGAAAACAATTTACAGAAAAGTGAACATTCACTGCTGTAGAAAACAATTTCTAGAAAAGTGAACATTCACTGTTATAGAAAACAATTTCTAGAAAAGTGAACATTCACTGTTGTAGAAAACAATTTCTAGACAAATGAACATTCACTGTTGTAGAAAACAATTTCTAGAAATGTGAACCTTCACTGTTGTAGAAAACAATTTATAGAAAAGTGAACATTCAATGTTATAGAAAACAATTTATAGAAAAGTGAACATTCGCTGTTATAGAAAACAATTTCTAGAAAAGTGAACATTCACTGTTGTAAAAAAAAATATTTCTAGAAAAATGAACATTCACTACGAAGTTTAAAAAAGTGAACATTCACTACCAATTAAACCATCAACTGAGGTATCTGTCAATCAACTATTGTGTAACAGAAATTCCAATGAGCCACAAACAAATCTGATCAGGAGCTAGGTGTAAATCATTGCATAATCAGGTGGTCATCCAAAAGCTTGCCAAATGTGCAGGGAAAACGGAAAGAATTTACTTTATAACAAATTCAACTCTTGATAAAATTCAATGTTTTCATGCAATTTTTATGAAATTATCACAATAAACAAATGAATCTTATTTCAATTAATGGACAATGTTTCACATTAAAAAATTTCAGTTTTAAAGAAACAGATGAGCTAATAAGTATGTGGGGCATTCTATGTTTTTTTCCACGAGGGGTAAATTAAGCTCAATTTCATATAGCACAGTCCAGACACTGTATTCTTGAAATTTATTAAGTAAGAAACTCAAACTCAAAATGCCAGCATCTGATAAAATACTTAAAATTCACCTACATCATAAAAAATTCTGGCAGTCTAGTAGAGAGACCTATGTAAAGAAAATTGTGGCAGTCTAATAGAGAGACCTTTGTAAATAAAATTCTGGCAGTCTAGTAGAGAGACTTGTGTAAATAAAATTCTGGCAGTCTAATAGAGAGACAAATGTAAAGAAAATTCTGACAGTCTAGTAGAGAGACAAATGTAAAGAAAATTCTGGCAGTCTAATAGAGAGATAAATGTAAAGAAAATTCTGGCAGTCTAATAGAGAGACAAAAGTAAACCAAAATTCTGACAGTCTAATAGAAAGACAAATGTAAAGAAAATTCTGAGAGTCTAATAGAGAAATCTATGAAAATAAAATTCTGGCAGTCTAATAGAGAGACCTATGAAAAGAAAATTCTGACAGTCTAATAGAGAGACAAATGTAAAGAAAATTCTGGAAGTTTAATAGAGAGACATATGAAAAGAAAATTCTGACAGTCTAGTAGAGAGACAAATGTAAAGAAAATTCTGGCAGTCTAACAGAGAGACAAATGTAAAGAAAATTCTGACAGTCTAGTAGAGAGACCTATGAAAAGAAAATTCTGACAGTCTAGTAGAGAGACAAATGTAAAGAAAATTCTGGCAGTCTAACAGAGAGACAAATGTAAAGAAAATTCTGGCAGTCTAATAGAGAGACAAATGTAAAGAAATTCTGGCAGTCTAGTAGAGAGACAAATGTAAAGAAAATTCTGACAGTCTAGAACAGAGACAAATGTAAAGAAAATTCTGGCAGTCTAATAGAGAGACAAATGTAAAGAAAATTCTGACAGTCTAATAGAGAGACATATGAAAACAAAATTCTGACAGTCTAGTACAGATACAAATGTAAAGAAAATTCTGGCAGTCTAGTAGAGAGACCTAATTTGGCAGTCAAGACCCAATAAAGAAAATTCTGAAAGTTATGTGATTTGAGCTTTATTCTTATTAAAGTTATACACTGTCAAAGTTTAAGATATTCAGCTTGTGCTCATCAGTTTCATACTCAAAACATTAAAGAATTTGGGGCCAGAACAGTAATCACATAATACACAAGCACAACAGGGTCTGTGCTTCATGTTTGCATGAAACGATATTGTAAATATACTGTTATTCATGAGGTACTAATTTTCATGGATTTCATGGTTGCTACAAATCATGAATTTAAAGACCGAATTGAGACCTGTCAGAAGACCTTTATCTCCTCCCACATAATTAGCATATTCATTTTTTTATTTGTTACATTTGTTGATGAAATTTTAAAGTATTATTGTGCAGACGACATTAATTTAACCAATAAATTTCATAAAATGTGGCCCTTTAATTTGGGGGATAACGACGTTCACAGTTACTATATATATAATTCAACTAAAATATAGTCGGCTGTTGAAGGTGTGTGCAGTTATTTAGGTCTTATCAGCAAACAGATGGCATGTGATTTGTCAGTTCTTAGGTGTAGCAGACAGGTGTGCGGAGTGGCAATTGGGTCAATTCATTAGAAATCATTCCTCTATGGAACAATTAGGGCACCCTTAACTATCTTGCTGTTCTTTGTGCTTATATTTATTTAGAAGGGTTTATCTTCCTAAATTTTTGTGCAATTCATTTTACATTTTTCGAACTTTACCTTCAGTTGGTACCATATAGCCATTATTGTGTTGGGGTGATGTAAAACACTACTACATATTGTTAGCTGTGAATTATACACAACTAAATACAAAGTATCATATGCAACTTCACCATAAATATCTCTTCTGTAAACACAACTAAATACAATGTATCATATGCAACTTCACCATAAATATATCTTCTGTAGATACAAGTAAATATAATGTACCTTATGCAGCTTCACTATAAATATCTCTTCTATAGACACAACTAAATACAACGTATCATATGCAGCTTCACCAGAAATATATCTTCTGTAAACACAACTAAATCCAATGTACCATATGCAGTTTTGCTATAAATATCTCTTCTGTAGATTCAACTAAATACAATGTATCATATGCAGCTTGCACTAAATTTCTCTTCTGTAAACACAACCAAATACAATGTATCATATGCAGTTTTGCTATAAATTTCTCTTCTGTAAACACAACTAAATACAATGTATCATATGCAGTTTTGCTATAAATTTCTTTTCTGTAAACACAACCAAATACAATGTATCATATGCAGTTTTGCTATAAATTTCTCTTCTGTAAACACAACTAAATATAATGTATCATATGCAGTTTTGCTATAAATTTCTCTTCTGCAAACACAACTAAATACAATGTATCATATGCAGTTTTGCTATAAATTTCTCTTCTGTAAACACAACTAAATCCAATGTACCATATGCAGTTTTGCTATAAATATCTCTTCCGTAGACACAACTAAATACAATGTACCATATGCAGTTTGCTGTAAATTTCTCTTCTGTAAACACAACTAAATCCAATGTACCATATGCAGTTTTGCTATAAATTTCTCATCTGTAAACACAACTAAATACAATGTACCATATGCAGTTTTGCTATAAATTTCTCTTCTGTAAACACAACCAAATACAATGTACCATATGCAGTTTTGCTATAAATTTCTCTTCCGTAGACACAACTAAATACAATGTACCATATGCAATTTTGCTATAAATATCTCTTCTGTAAACACAACCAAATACAATGTATCATATGCAGCTTGCTATAAATTTCTCTTCTGTAAACACAACCAAATACAATGTATCATATGCAGCTTGCTATAAATATCTCTTCTGTAAACACAACCAAATGCAATGTATCATATGCAGTTTTGCTATAAATATCTCTTCTGTAAACACAACTAAATCCAATGTACCATATGCAGCTTTGCTATTCTGTAAATACAACTAAATCCAATGTTACATACGCAGTTTTGCTATATATTTCTCTTCTGTAAACACAACTAAATACAATGTATCATATGCAGTTTGCTGTAAATTTCTCTTCTGTAAACACAACTAAATACAATGTATCATATGCAGTTTTGCTATAAATTTCTCTTCTGTAAATACAACTAAATCCAATGTACCATATGCAGCTTTGCTACAAATATCTCTTCTGTAAATACAACTAAATCCAATGTACCATATGCAGTTTTGCTATAAATTTCTCTTCTGTAAATACAACTAAATCCAATGTACCATATGCAGCTTTGCTATAAATATCTCTTCTGTAAATACAACTAAATACAATGTACCATATGCAGCTTTGCTATAAATATCTCTTCTGTAAATACAACTAAATCCAATGTACCATATGCAGTTTTGCTACAAATATCTCTTCTGTAAATACAACTAAATCCAATGTACCATATGCAGCTTTGCTACAAATATCTCTTCTGTAAATACAACTAAATACAATGTACCATATGCAGCTTTGCTATTCTGTAAATACAACTAAATCCAATGTACCATATGCAGCTTTGCTATAAATATCTCTTTTGTAAATACAACTAAATACAATGTACCATATGCAGCTTTGCTATAAATATATCTTCTGTAAACACAACTAAATACAATGTACCATATGCAGCTTTGCTATAAATATCTCTTCTGTAAATACAACTAAATACAATGTACCATATGCAGCTTTGCTATTCTGTAAATACAACTAAATACAATGTACCATATGCAGCTTTGCTATAAATATCTCTTATGTAAATACAACTAAATACAATGTACCATATGCAGTTTTGCTATATATATATCTCTTCCGTAAATACAACTGAAAATGATGTACCATATGCAGTTTTGCTATAAATATCTCTTCTGTAAATACAACTAAATACAATGTACCATATGCAGTTTTGCTATAAATATCTCTTCTGTAAATACAACTAAATACAATGTATCATATGCAGCTTTGCTGTAAATATCTCTTCTGTAAATACACTAAATATAATGTATCATATGCAGCTTTGCTATAAATATCTCTTCTGTAAATACAACTAAATACAATGTATCATATGCAGCTTTGCTATAAATATCTCTTCTGTAAATACAACTAAATACAACATATCATATGCAGCATTGCTATAAATATCTCTTCTGTAAATACAACTAAATACAATGTACCATATGCAGTTTTGCTATAAATATCTCTTCTGTAAACACAACTAAATACAATGTATCATATGCAGCTTGCTATAAATATCTCTTCTGTAAATACAACTAAATACATGTATCATATGCAGCTTGCTATAAATATCTCTTCTGTAAACACAAAACTCCCTTTATGTCCAGCATACCTTTTATTTACATAGAACACAAAAAACTTGAATACTGATTGAAAAAACTTTAACATTGACCTTGATCTAGTGTGTGCATGGATATATTGTCAGGCTGTACAGACGATCGTGATAAGACTTTTCATTCTGTTTAGTATCTGAGTGTTACTTGAACACATTCTTCATACAGAATTGCTAACATTTTAAACACCCAGGGGGTAAACCAATGCTGGAGGGTGGCTGCAGCATTATGCATTGTAAAAATGACAATGACAGAGAATAAAAATGTACAGCTAACGATGAAAGTTCTGGCCTCCGGTGTAAGTTGTGTTCAGTACCTTTTTTTCATTGTCAGTTTTACACTACACAATACTGCGGGCTCTCTCCAAAGTTGGACTGCCTTCTGGTGTTGACTTATTGTAGTAAGTTAACATGCTGGTTGTGTGAAATTAAACATATAAGAAGAAAAACAAGCAATGGAGTTGTCAGAAGATAACAAAGCTTGCTGGCACATCTACTGACTTAAACATGAAAGTTTGTTAATGTCAATGCCACTGACAACCACTATGACATCTGAGGTATAGCACTAATTGGAAGCAGGCTAAAAATAAGAAATTACATTGGTCTGCTCAAGCATATTATACAATGGCAGATATACATGTAGGTTTGTTGTTTGCATAATTAGAACTAAACTCAATCAGGAAATATTCACTATAAATGTATATCTAATTTTTTAATAGCTTTTGTTTTTGCAGTCAAAATGAGATCAAAAAAAATATATTTGCTAGGTCCCTATTTGGTCTGAACACAAAACTAGTTCAACATATGAAACAAATAAAGGAGGCATACTGACCATAAAAAGATAATTATCAATCAATCACATTTTTTGAAACATAAGGGTCATGGCCTGCATGTAACATATGTGACTTTGGCTCCAAAGTCAAAAGGTTGAGTATGTTGTCAAATGATTTGTCTTAAATTCATAATGATCAGTTCATCAAAAGTAATAACTAAATCCATTAAGGGACTTAGGAAATATAAGCAAATGAAAACAATTTTACCAAAACCTTAATGCAGTTTTTCTTTGACTGTGACCTTGACCCCAAGGTCAAAGGAGTAAGTGAGAATATCAAAGAATGAATTATCTTAGCTTCATGATGACTCATTCCAAGTATGAACAAAGTCATTTAGAGATTTAGAAAATAGAAGCAAATGAAAAGACTTGAACCAAAACCATAATATAAATGTTCTGTGATTGTGACCTTGACCCTGTTGGGAAAAGGGCAAACAAGCATGTTACATAATGAATTGTCTTAGCTTCATAATGAATCATGCCAAGTATGATGAGAATCAATCAAGGGTAAAAAAAATTCACTTGCACTGATTTGAGTAAATAAAGACCTTATTCTATCTATCATTTTAGCTGGAAAAAAAAATTATCTTGTGATAACAGAAGGAAAAAATATCCTGGTAAGAAAGAAAAATCCAGGCCGCCCTTCTGTCCCTTATAAGTCAAACAGTACTTATATTTTAGTTTAAAAAAAAAAAAAGAATCAAACTTGACATATGGATCTTCATAATATAGAGCTTCACAGAAAATTTCGCCATCCCAAATACATGACGTTCTTCAAGAGTTAGAGAGTTTTCAGATTGACAGACATGATGGAACAGTACTGACACTGTTGACACCATCTCTGATATTCTTGAGCAATAACAACATTTTCAAATTAGCCAATGTGGTGGCCATACTGGATGTAATATCATTTTTTTAGGACCAACTAAACATTATTTCTGGTGAAAACCTCATGCTAATATGACCATCCATTCAGGAGGACTAGTGATAACAAGATTTTCATGATGGTCATCATGGCAGCAATATTTGATAAAAGACTTTGGAACCAATTGTATTTAAGACTAACTAGATATCATAAGAAATCTTTTGGTGAAAATCCCACATCAATATGGCAATCAATTCTGGAGAAGTAGTGATAGGATTTTCAAAATGGATACCATAGTAGCCATATTGGATGTCAGATTGGCATTATTTTCATTCAGGACGAACTAGAAACCACAAGAAGTCTTCTGATGAAAATGCCCATGTCAATATGACGTTCCTTTCAGGAGTAGCAATAACAAGATTTTCAAGATGCCTGCCATGTTGGCCATATTGGTAGTCAGATAGATACCTTTTTCATTAAGAACCAGCTAGACAACATAAGAACTCTTCTGGTGAAAAGCCTATGTCAATATGTAGCGATAACAAGATTTTCAAGATGGCTGTCATGGTGGCCATATTGGACATTAGATTGGCACCATTTTAATTTAGGACCAACTAGACGTCATAAGAGGTCTTTTGGTCAAACTCAATGTCTATATGACTTTCCATCTAGGAGGAACAATAATAACAAGATTTTCAAGATGGCCTCTGTGGTGGCTATATTGGAGATCAGGTCACAACCGTTTTCATTCAGAACCAACTAGACATCATAAGAAGTCTTCCAATGAAAACCCCATGTTGATATGACTTTCCATTCATGAGGATTAGCAATGAAAAGATTTTCAAAATGGCTAAGGTGGCCATACTGGATGTCTGACTGGCACCATTTTCATTTAGTACAAACAAGACATCATACAAAGTCTTTTAGTGAAAACACCATTTTGATATGACCATCCATTCAAGCTGAGTAGCAATAACAAGATTTTCATTATGGCCACTGTGGTGGCCATATTGGATGTCCATGCAGCACCATTTTCATTTACACCCAACTTGACATCATAAGAAGTCTTCTTGTGAAAACCCCATGTTGATATTTCTTTATGTTCAGGAGAAATAGCTATAACAATATTTTTAAGATGGCTGCTATACTGGACATCAGATAAGCATTAAGACCAACTAGACATTAAAAGAAGTCTTTAAGTGAAAACTCATGATGATATGGTCATCCCTTCTGGAGAAGTAGCTATAACAAGATTTTCAAGATGGCCACTTGGGTGGCCACATTGGTTATCAGGGCGCAGTGTTTTCATTTAGGACCAACTAGACATCATAAAAAGTTTTGCTGTGAAAACTCCATGTCAATATTATTTTCTATTCAAGACGAGTAGCAATAACAAGATTTTCAAGATGGTCATTGTCGACAGCCATGTTAGATGCCCAAATGGCACCATTTGCAACTAGACCATGGGATGAATGTGTATGTAAAGTTTCATGGCAATCCTTGAAGCAGTTTTGGAGGAGTAGCAATAAGAAACTTGTGCTATTGATCTGACGATCACATACAACAGACCATCCCAAAAGCTCTTTCAGTCTATGACCATGAGTAGAGCTAAAAATGAAATGAGCACTGGTGGCAGATATAGGTCTACTCAAGATTACTACATATGCTGAAGACATGTTTGTTCTTTCTTTATGATTCTAAATTCAAGTGTACAAGTTTATCTACGCAAGAATGAAAATGCTGAAATATTTTTGATGTTACAGGATTTTTAAAATACTTAGTGTTGCATCCTTTCCTAATTTGTTCATCACAGTTTGCTATATATGTTTTTTTTAAGCATGTTCAACTGAGAGTTTTAAATCTTTCTGTTTCTTTCAAAAGTAGATCTCAAGAGAGAATTACTTTAAATTCCAATTAAGAGGGTCATGTGATGACAATTCCCACAGAGAGGTCACATTATAAAAATTCTGATAAAAGGGTCACATTACAATGATTCCCATAGTTTGTTCTACTTCTTACTCCAAGGGTGCACAACTCAAACATGTACATGGGCTAGAATCGACTTTGACTGGAACTAAGCGGGCCACACTGCAAAAGTTCTGTGTCTATAAAAAAAGCATAAATGCACATGCATAAAGTAAGGACATGGTCCGCACAAACTGTGTCAGCAGGCCGCATGCAGCCTGTGGGCTGTATGTTGTGCACCCTAGGATTACTAAAACAAACTGCACAAAACCAGATCTGCCAGCGCATTATGCAGTGCCAGATCTGGGTCTATGCAGTTTGCAGTTGGACCCAATTTGTAAGAGAGTAGATATGGTACTTGTTATAATTCAATCTTAGTTTTATTTTGATGTAAACAATTTCTGGATGTTAATGCTTTGCATAACCTTCTCCCTTAAATTTGTAAAGAAAACTCCCATTGAACCCTATGTAAAATCCAAATGAGAGGGTCATATGATGACAATTCCCACAGAAAGGGTCACATTATGACAATTCCGATAGAAAGGGTGACATTACAACAATTCCCCCAGTGAGAAAACTAGTTTGGTGACCACACACTTTTACCTTTTGAAATACCGTATATACTCGCTTATGCATTAGGTCAAACTACAAATAACATAGACCCTGATCTGCTGTTGCATACTGCACCAGCAGATCAATGTCTATGTTGTTTGTGCTACAGATTAATCCTAACAAACTGAATAGACCCACATCTGCCAGTGCATTATGTGTTGGCAGATCTGGGTCTATGCAGTTTGCAGTTGAACCTGACTTATAACCCTGTAT
>JAQPZY010000040.1:0-33601 GCA_029931535.1 Margaritifera margaritifera
TTTAAGTATTTATGTTATTGTAGTTTATACATTATTTGAATGTTAGTTGAATTGTTGAATCGAGAGAGAACAATGCATATACTCATGTAACCTTTAAGTTCTTACAATGGCATATATTAAACCCTTTCCTCGTATACATCTGTATTTGTGTTGTGCATAAAATTGATAATTACTTGATTTTTTGTTTTATGCACAACTGGATGTATCTTGATTTAATTTTATGTACATATTGCCAGTCTTTAATAATGAGCTTTATCATGATAATGACGAATTAATGGAGGTATTGGTGGTGTGGCAGGCTGGATGTGATGTAGGATAAGGTTTATATATGCTTAGTCCGTAAGCTAACACTTGTATATGGCGTGGTTTGTATCATGTACCCAGGTAATTTAATAAATTGGTAGGCAGACTTGGGACTTGTTCAAGAAGCTATTATTAGCCCCTTACACGTGCTGTCTACATGGGGTTTGTTGGAGGATCACATATGGAGTGCTATGATCACAGAACACCTTTCTATTGGTTTAGCATTGGCAGCTGAATTCAAATGGCCAACCAAACTAGATGGTCTGGATGTAGCATCACATGATCATATAGAGTACCATGGATCGGTCACTTCTCTGGACGTTCCAAGGTACAGACATTGAGCACGCGGTCTAAGCATCCAACTAGTCTTAAAGATTTATGCTGGCCCGCCACCACCCCTGACACCTCCCATTGGTGCCTACAGGGTGGGGTGTGCCCCTTGTATTTTCGTTACTTTTGCTTCATTATTTTCTCATGGGGCTGCCATGGGCTAGGGCGTATTTTCCCCCAATCGGATACTCATCTGCTATACTAAAAACATAAAGGCCATGCCTGTTTAATACATTTCTCATACAGGTTTAAATAGACAAAAAAAATAAGAATACTTTCTTCATGCTGGGATCAGCCTAGCTCTATTCCACTAATCTGGGATCAACCCAGAATACACTCCTATGCGGGGATCGGCCTAGCTTAGATTTACTTAAGATGGGATCAGCCCAGAATACACTATGCTGGGATCAGCCTAGCACATAGCCTACTTAATCTGGGATCAGCCCAGAATACACTCGAATGCTGGGATCAGCCTAGCAATACACTACTATGTTGGGATCAGCCTAGCACATAGCCTACTTAAGATGGGATCAGCCCAGAATACACTCGAATGCTGGGATTCAGCCTAGCACAAATGTTACTCGAGCTGGGATCAGCCTAGCAGTCTACTTATGCTGGGATCAGCCCAGAAATACACTAAATGCTGGGATCAGCCTAGTACAGATTCTACCGGAGCTGGGATCAGCCCAGAATACACCTGAATGACTAAGCACATAGCCCACTTAATCTGGGATCAGCCTAGAATACACTAAAATGCTGGGATCAGCCTAGCACAGATGTTACTTGAGCTGGATCAGCCTAGCACAGTCTACTTATGCTGGGATCAGCCCAGAATACACTCTAATGCTGGGATCAGCCTAGCACCAATTGGGAATCATCATAGTCTCGTATAGTGTTTCATTCAGATTCTAGCCCATGAGTAGCCCCCACAGAGAGAGCCAAATATTTTATTTGTTTAAGTATTTATGTTATTGTAGTTATACATTTTTGATGTAGTTTGAATTGTTGAATCGAGAGAGAGACATGCATATACACCATGTAACCTTTAAGTTCTTACAATGCATATATTAAACCTTTCCTCGTATACATCTGTATTTGTGTTGTGCATAAAATGATAATTACTTAATTTTTGTTTATGCACAACTGGATGTTCTTGATTTATTTTATGTACATATTGCCAGTCTTATAATGAGCTTTATCATGATAATGACAATTAATGGAGGTATTGGTGGTGTGGCAGGCTGAGGTGATTGTAGGATTATATTGCTTAGTCGTAAGCTAACACTTATATAGGCGGGTTTGTACATGTACCTGGAAATTGGTAGGCAGACTGGGACTTGTGCAAGAAGCTATTATTAGCCCCTTACACGTGCTGTCTACATGGGGTTTTGTTGGAGGATCACATATGGTGTGCATGATCAGAACCCTTTCTATTGGTTAGCATTGGCAGCTGAATTCAAATGGCCAACCAAACTAGATGGTCTGGATGTAGCATCACTTGATCATATAGAGTACCATGGATCGGTTCACTTCTCTGGACGTTCCAAGGTACAGACATTGAGCACGCGGTCTCGGCATCCAACTAGTCTTATAGATTTATGCTGGCCCGCCACCACCCCTGACACCTCCCATTGGTGCCTACAGGGTGGGGTGTGCCCCTTGTATTTTCGTTACTTTTGCTTCATTATTTTCTCATGGGGCTGCCATGGGCTAGGGCGTATTTTCCCCCAATCGGATACTCATCTGCTATACTAAAAACATAAAGGCCATGCCTGTTTAATTCATTTCTCATACAGGTTTTTAAATAGACAAAAAAAATAAGAATACTTTCTTCATGCTGGGATCAGCCTAGCTCTATTCCACTAATCTGGGATCAACCCAGAATAACACTCCTATGCGGGGATCGGCCTAGCTTAGATTTACTTAAGATGGGATCAGCCCAGAATACACTATGCTGGGATCAGCCTAGCACCTAGCCTACTTAATCTGGGATCAGCCCAGAATACACTCGAATGCTGGGATCAGCCTAGCAATACACTACTATGCTGGGATCAGCCTAGCACATAGCCTACTTAAGATGGGTATCAGCCCAGAATACACTCGAATGCTGGGATCAGCCTAGCACAAATGTTACTCGAGCTGGGATCAGCCTAGCAGTCTACTTATGCTGGGATCAGCCCAGAATACACTAAATGCTGGGATCAGCCTAGTACAGATTCTACCGGAGCTGGGATCAGCCCAGAATACACCTGAATGACTAAGCACATAGTCCCACTTAATCTGGGATCAGCCTAGAATACACTAAAATGCTGGGATCAGCCTAGCACAGATGTTACTTGAGCTGGGATCAGCCTAGCACAGTCTACTTATGCTGGGATCAGCCCAGAATACACTCTAATGCTGGGATCAGCCTAGCACCAATTGGGAATCATCATAGTCTCGTATAGTGTTTCATTCAGATTCTAGCCCATGAGTAGCCCCCACAGAGAGAGCCAAATATTTTATTTGTTTAAGTATTTATGTTATTGTAGTTATACATTTTTGATGTAGTTGAATCGAGAGAGAGAATGCATATACTCATGTAACCTTTAAGTTCTTACAATGCATATATTAAACCTTTCCTCGTATACATCTGTATTTGTGTTGTGCATAAAATTATAATAATAATAATACATGCAAAATGAATAATATGAATATTATGGATACAGTACAGGAATCCTTAATGCCTTGGCTTGAATGAGGATTTTGTCTTCGTTTGTAATGCTAGTTAAGTGATAATCATTTTCTGGATTTCATTGTTGTTGTTAAAGGATGGTGATTGTGATGATAATGATGACAACAAAGGCATCTGAAAATTAGGCTTAAAGTCACAAAGGGTTTGTGATGGTATAATGCATGCATCAGTGCTTCATGTGGACAAAAATCTTAGACATTAAAACAACATTAGATGCTTGGGAGTGCAAATCAATACTCGCTAATCTGATTAGGTAGGTCGTCCTTTTCTCCCATGATCAATATTGATAATTATTAGCTATTGATGGGTGAACAATGAAACAATATTATTAGTCCTGCACTACTAATTGGAAATTAAAAAGCAGTGATGGGGTACCACTGAAGGAAAAATTTCACCCCAGTGCATATTTGCCATATTCCCAGACAGTGTTGGGGTTTTTTTGAGATTCAAAAAGTGTGTTTTTAGGTGCCAAAGGGGGGTCAGTGCGCGTAACCCCCAAAAGCGACGTCATCCAAATGAGAATAAGCTATCTTTTGAAATCAGCCTAAGGCAAATGGCTGGAAATTCAAATCTGAATAATAGTAAATACCGTGTGTTTTCTCTGAAGCATTTAAAATACTTTTAAAAAATAAAATTAAAAAAATGGTAGATTTACATTGTCAAATAACATCACCACAAACATGTCACAACTTCACAGACATTAAATACAAAAATACACAGAGTTACTGTCTTTAAAATCCATTGGACAGTGGAATGTATTTTTAATTACATGCAGTCTATGCTGGTTTCAATATTTATGTAGTTAGTTTGACGGTAAAGTAAGTGTCATTTGTGTTCACAAATATGCCTACACTTTTCCATCGCAAATGAGCATCCATGCATGTCTAAGTTTGGCGCAAGCAATGGGCTTAAGTCTGCTAAAAGTGATAAAACCTGTAAGATGGGCAATGAATATCCATTTCAAAACAATTAATTGTCAATGAAAACAGTTAAGGTGGTAGTCGGCCGAGTTGCTCAAGTCTTTGATCACTGCTATTGTAAATTATTTTCGAGGTTAAAAGTCACAACTACGGTAGTGAAGATTTAATTATTCTCCGGATGAATTAATGAAAAGAAGTACTAATTTATGCAAATACACAATTTGTCATTTTATTAATAATTTAACACTTTTAAATTATCAAAATTCCATGGTGCAGTTTCAGTTTCAGGTTAACCAGATATTCAAACATGTTATGTTTTCATGAGTTACTTGATCACATGATAAAATGTTTATTACAATCATGTAAATGTCCCAAGAAAATATGAAAAATTACGTGGCAAAAGATTATCTTTTTTTTTTTTTTTTTTTATTTTAAAGCACTTCCAGTGCATTATCTACTACAATATTCCTTTGTTCCCTTTACAATGTTGTGTATCCCCCAATCTGGAGGGTAAGGGGACACAGTTTCCCCTGACCTTTGGATTCAAGTTTGCAACACTGCAGTAGAGATTGAACGGTGCTGTTATTCAACCTACCGAAATAATCAAGTTTTGAATTTTATATATAGAGTAAAAATCCGACTTCAAAGAAAACGTTGCCACTAATCACAAACTTTAATAAAGATGACTTCAATATTTCTCATTCAATACAGTCAGTGATGTGTAATAACATTTGTTTTTCAACACGCAGTCTGTTTAATTGGGTTGTTCCACTTAGTGTACTTTACCTATGCAAATTAGCCTAATGGGCTCTCCCTCGGCATGCTCAAAGGATTTGACACGACACATCACCCTTGCTATTGTAAGCCAATTCAGTAAATATCTGAAAGGTTTCTGTTTATCTCTGACCACCTTACCTTTTAATTGTCTTTAAAAACAGCTGTATAAGCTGCCTGAGGATAGTTTTACATGAGCTCTGAGCACCACTGTTTACTGTTTATATATACAAAAGATTACAGCATATATCAATGTGGTCAAGAAATGTAAAAAAAAAAAAGATTGTTGAAAATCGTGTTTTTCGAAACACGACCGTGTCGGGGGGTTTGGGAGTCCAAAATCGTGTTTTTTCGCGTGACACGTCATGTTTATGGCATGTATGCCAGTGGTTTTTAAAACTGTTTCAATGAAATTCCGAGAGAATTATATTGATAGAAGCAATTTCTGGATTTAATCTTATGGACATGTATTATTTCTTAGTAAATCTCAACTGCAGCATAAAAAACAGTTTATTAGAAAGTTCTTCTGTTTTGCATTTTGTATTGCAGTGGTGAAGCTGTCTGAGAAGTTCATGATATTAACCCAGAATGAGAAAACTGCACTAGTCTGGAATAAGAAATTCAGGACTACATTCGGACTCCCAAAGAAGAACTTCCCAAATCGACCCAGACAGTACAGTACCAATCTGGAGCAGTTTTGGCAGACAGTCGGCAATCTGAAAACTACCCACAAGCAGGAAACAATTTAAGCTTCTTGGTGACTTTGGTAGAGTTGTACTGACATTGCCACATTCTAATGCAGACACTGTAAAGGAGCATTTTCCATTCCGAGGAAAATTCTGGTTGACTCTAGAGGAAATCAGGATCCAGTGACAGTTTATCATCTTTTAAGTTTCAAATTGATGATCATTCGTTTGGATAACCCTCTGCATACCTGTTAACCTGTAGGGGAATCCCGTAATTTGTATGTTTTTTGGGGTCGTTTTGCAGTGTATGCCGTACGGTTTTGTACAGTTTTTATATTTTTTAAAAAAAATCTCAGCAAGTCCTTATTTTCATGCTTTAATTACTACATCTACCTTTTTTTGGGCCATTCATGCCCTCTGGGCGTACTGAATATTTGATTCTACTACTCTCCATGTATACATTTATATCCTGTATAACACCTACAGGTGCTCAGTGATAACTATCGCGTAAGTGTACATTCTGTTACCGCTTGACTGCATATTGGGCTAAGCGACCTAATTATCGGCAAATCAAAACACCTCAAACAAAACAAAGCCGGTATGATTAATTAAGAGTTTTAAGCGGCTTTGTTGCACTGTGTTTACTCAAACCAGATCCTCACAAGTGGCTCACTTTGATTTAATCCAGCGAGTCAGGTAATTAATTAATGAAAGGTTATACTTTACCAACATCAGTGTTGGTTTCCTTATGAACTGATTAAATGAAAGTAATGACTCTTTCATTTTAACTGATTATAGCAGACGATCAACTTTCACATGCGATATTGCGTTTGAAGCGAGACAATTATGCTTATTAATGAGCTCTGTTCGTATTTAAAAGAGAAAATGTTTATGATCACTTTAGAAGTAGTTTGTCAAGCAAGCTGATAGTTACTATGTGTATAAAATGAGTTTTGCTAATTATTTTCACAAGGAAGGTAATAAGGACAGATTTGAAGAAGTACAAATCTTGTGAAAGTGGAGGGATAAAATGTAAGACTGCTACTGAGTGTGAGAATTCCTTAAACCAAGAGAGTGTAAAAATTCTAATGAACATTTCACTAAATGGACCAGAGCTTGAGGACTTTAACTCAGACACAGCTATCAACTGCTGGCTTAGTGCTGGTGCAGGTGGCAGACATGTACATTGACATTTTTTTCAAATCCAGCAGCTAAAACATATTTACGTGTACCTGAAGTAGCCAAATGTACATCAACAACTGTTTTAGAAAAATGAAATTCTTTTAAAAAATAATTATGTTGTATATTATTTCATTTGTTCTTTCTATGGATTAAGTACATACATCTCATCAAATCTCAGCAAGTGATTACCATTTTGGGACAAGTGAAAAATAAGGTGGGACAAGTGAAAAGTAAGGTGGGACAAGTGAATTTTCTGAAACCACTTCCCCTGGACAAGTGGATGAAAAAAAAAATTTGATCAGCCCTGTCTTTGGCATAAGGTTTTTCTGGTCTTTGTAAGTTTTTTTTTTGTCTGGTGTACAGGTTTTTGTCTCGGGAGGTTGACAGGTATGCATCTGATGTATTTCACAATCATTGTTAAAAAGCAAAAATGGTATGCTGTTACATCTGCAGCATATTAATGGCTACAGTTTCCATATCCTGACCTATATGTTAAATATAAGAAACGAGATTTGTTCTTTGCATCCTTTATAATTACACAATCACAATATCATTTGGATATTTTTCAATGATAATGTTGAAATTGTTTGAAATTTATCTCATTTGGTGTCTTGTGTTACATCCTTTGTTCAACAAAAAAAAATATTTTGTTTTACACAATATGCATAAGGAACTATCTCCTTTCATACAGAAATAAATATCAGGTGTTTTATAATTATGTAACCTGGACAAGTTATAATAACTCTAAAAAAAATTAAAAAGTGAGTCTGAGATGTAACACAAATTTTATGACAAATAAATTCTGTACCATTTATCTATTCATTATATTTGAAAAATAAGTAAATTCTAAAAAATCTGAATTTAAAAAGTGATATATTTTATTCAGTTCTAATGTTTTGTATTCCCAAAGATAAATTCAAGGAATTTGGGAACAAAACAAGGAGTCTGTGAAGAAATTGAAGAACTTCTCAAAGATAAAACCATTTTTAAAATTCAAGTTCAAGGCAACCCATCAAAATCACAGATTTTTCAAAGTTGTATGAACAATGTGTTACAATGATCAAACCTACCAAAAAAGCATATCTGCACCCATTCCCAGTAACTCGTTTTTAAAGTCATCAAAACCAGCCTGTTGTACTGATTTAAAATGATATATAAATTGGCACAGGACTTGCATGAAATATGTACAAATGTCGATAGGGCCGTTTTTACTATAAACTACCAACACTGGAAATAAAGGCAACATTAATATTAATTTATGAGGAAACATCAATACAATGAACAAGTTTTTGGCAAGTAATTTTCCATAATGGTTTCTATACTGGACAACAGAACCATAGGTTATGTTTTTAGATCTTAAGACCTTTGTGCATTAAAAGTTCTGACATTTAAAACAAGGACATAAAAGTATTTCATTTTCTCTCTACAACTTACACCGAGAGGATAAATGCCATGGACATGATTTTTAAGGCTAAATATTTCCTCAGGACGCCGTTAAGAAAAGCATGGGTACTGTCACGACTTTCTTTACATTACAATGGATATATTTTCAACACCATTTCAGGTGAAATACATACCTCAGCAACTCTCATCCTTGCCATGGATCTTGTCACGACCGTACTGCACACACCGCTGTGGCAGCGATAGTAATTCCTCAAGGGAATAACCATTGCTGCAACAACACCAATTTCTATCTAAATATTCTTAAAGGCTATGGGGGATTTCAGGCACTGCTCAAAATATTACTGAAAAAGAAAAAAATACAAACTAGTACAGCAATATTGCATTTAGAACTATTTGAGAAGGAGGAAGAATGAGAGAAAGAAAAATTATATTATACAATTACAGACTCTTTGCCATACACCTGGTTACAACCTGATGCCTCTGTGGCAGCAACAGTAGTTCCTCAAGGGAATAACCATTGCTACCACTACACCTATATAAATACTCTCAAAGCACAATATTATATAATTATAAACTTTTATTTAGGTGAATATCAAGGTTTATGAAAAAGTAAACATCATACTGACTGATTTGAAGCACAGAGAGTAATACGATAGGTTTACTTGTTCCCAAAACTTCATTTTCATCAAAACAAAGTTCTGCAATAATGTTTTATTACACGATAGAGAAAAAATGAAAAAATGGGCTTTAGAATTCTAGATATGCCATTTCAACTGCACAACGCTAAGAACATAATATTGTGACATCACATTTAAGCCAATAATATCATGATCATGTGCAGGGGTCAAGCTAGACTTGAATTTTAGGGAGAAGTGACTTCTCCTTTTGGACAGAATAGGGAGAAGTGAGAGCAGAACAGGGAGAAGTGGCATCATAGCAAGAAACGCAATATATATATATATATATATATATATATATATATATATATATATATATATATATATATATATATGTGTGTGTGTGTGTGTGTATATGTGTATTGCTTTGATTTTCTTATTTGAATTGAGCCTTGTATTTGTCATTATGCATATTTGCATTTAACATTATCTTCAAGTAGAAAATTCTCCTATATTGTATGTATATTATAAACACATTTTGTAAGTATATGAATGTATCATACTCATATGCAGTGTTTTCATACTTGAAAGAGTACATGTTTAGCCGGAGGGAAATATGCAATGTATTTTGGCCATATGACTTCAAAAAAGCATAGCAGAAAAAATAAATTGTAATTAATTGTAACTGACAGGAGTACATAGATTACAGTATTGCAATTAAAAATAGGTAAGATACTTAAGCAACTACCACTTAAAGAAATTTTTTTTGTTGGTTTCTTCACTAGCAAATAGCAGTCGAAAACATTTCTAAACTAGTTTGAAACAACCCCTATATTAGGCTATAACACGCACTTGACAGCACATGTATATGCATGTCTTCAACGTCATAGTGTTCAGCCATTCAAACCACAGTGGTCACTGATGAGTAATCTCAACTTTACAACTGCATGTTGAGGGAGCCGATTCTAAATTAAATGTGAATCTTTTGACTTATTATTTGGTGAAGTTTTTTGTAGATGCATCTATTTTTAGAAACGGGGATTTTCTTCATATGACCACTCACTTTCTAGCTTTGTTACAACAATCTCTAGATAGGATTCAAAATGTATGGTTTTAATATTTGTCTATGTACTCACAATAACGTTGTGTATTGGTTGGATATTTTTTTTTTCTTTGCTACTTGTTCTCGTATTTTCACAAAAATGAGAACTGTGAGAAACAACTTTGACTTTAAGTTACAGCACTTATCGATTCCACAAGCATTGTCCCATACATTTCTGACCAACACGTTGTTATTTTTAGGCTAAATCTTTTATCACATAATAGTTACACTTTGCTTTCTACGAATTGTATAATTTCCTTAAATATGCGTGTCCAGTGAATTACGACAATAGACAGTCTAATGAAAACGTACTTCCAAGACACGGCAATGTCCGCCATTATTATCCCTTAGCAGGTTCGCTGATGGTTTCAAACTTATTTTCTGAAGAAAATAATGCAGGCAGGGCAGTTTAAATCTTCAAAATATAAATTAGAAAGTGCTTTCACCAATTCTATTATAAAAACAAATTGTTATTTACACATAGATGATTTAGTTTCGAAACACAAGTTAAGTTTTCATCATCATAATGATAACTTGCGGAAATCGGGCAGCGGTATCTTGCGGTGGAAAAGAGTTAATTGGTCAATCAGCTATTAAAACACTTGCCTGTGAATGCGCAAGAGTTTGTTTTGTTAACGCAATTGATATGAACACCTGCCAATACATAATGCAATCCGTTTCGCCTAGGGCTTAATTCAATACTAACTACTTGGCTGGGTTCAGGGAGCATCTCAAAAGTCATTAAATACTGTCGCTCTGTGTAGATTAAAAAAATAAAAATAAAAAAAAAATGACAGGGCGAAGTTGTTTTCACTTTCTTAACAGAAGAAGGCGAAGTTTACATTTTTTCGGCGACTTAGTCGCCCACTTCGCCTGGTAGAGTGACCCCTGATGTGACAAGAATAACTGAGGACCCAGGTGTCCAAGTGATCTAAGGCGCTTGACTTTTCAGATCACTGACATCTCCCCTCTGTCCACGTGGAGATGTGAGAAAGCTTGTCAGTAGCTTCCCATTGGTAACTGGTTCTTCCCTGGGTTTTCCACAGGTTCTTCCTCCACCAGATATATAATGGCCGTGAAATATAGCCTATTGTGCTGAAAAATGGTGTCAAAACCACAAAACCAAAACCAAGAATAACTATGCACCATAAGGAAATATAAAATCATGTGATGTGTCATCCAATGAAAAACCATCCCTCGCAGGTATCACGAGTTATTGTCATTGTTTTTGATGTTATTGTCATCATCATCAAAAACAACACATGGTGCCTTTAAACACTCTCCTGCAAACAGCAGTATAATGCTTTGTGACACATTTATATACTGACTGCCACAACAACAACAACAAAAAACAAAGAAAACAAATACAAGTCATACAAGTTCAAAATTTTGTAAAAAGCAGAAAATTTGCTTCAGAGGCATCAATTAACCCATCCACATATACCTTCCTTGTACATGCCATAAGAAGTTGTCATGCAAAAAAAATTCTTTACTCCCAAACCTCTTAGAAAAAAAAGATTTTCAGTAATGTTAGCAACAACAAAACAAAAAAAAGAGGGGTTTGGTTTGGTTGTGTGAGATTTAACGCCATTTTTCAGCACATGATAGGTTACACCTGGCGGCCAGTTTATTTGGTGGCGGAAGAACCTGGGAAGACCCCAGGAACAACAACCGATCCATGGGAAGCTATTGGCAAGCATTCGCATATACCCACATTGGTCGAATCTAGACAAACTTGCATGGACAGAGGTGAGATGAGAGAGTGACATGTAAAGGCCACCAAGGTGCCCAATGAGAGAGAGAGACGTATCTTAACCACCATGATATATGCCTGTAACCTGTAGTATACATAAACAGGGGTCAAGCTAGACTTGAATTTTAGGGAGAAGTGGCAGTGATGCAAGAAATGCAAAAATTATATATATATATATATATATATATATATGTGTGTGTGTGTGTGTGTGTGTGTGTGTGCTATGGTTCTCTTATTTGAACTGTGTCCTGTATTTCTCATTATGCATATTTGCATTTAACATTAGTTTTAAGCAATATTTTAACTTCAAGCAGAAAATTCTCTATGTTGTTTGTATATTATAAACACATTTTGATATCACGATGACTAGACGATGACGATTTACAATGACTAGACGACGATGTAGGATTTCAGAACTTTATCAGACAATGAGGATTAATTCTTGGACTTTGTACAAGATGACATTAGATAGTGACATTTATAGGATACCGTGATTCACAAAAAAGTGGACTTAACTTTCGTTGTTTATTTGTACGATGTGTGGAATTAACATATTACGGATATTGTGAATCAGATCATTCTGAACTTCTATTTGTATACCGGTATGTGACCTATAATTGAATTCGTGGATTTATCATATAAATGGATTTAAAATGTCAAGCATTATGGATTTCAATGGACTTTATTACACAAAGATGGACAAATTGTAAGTTGTCAATTTATTTGTGACATATTTCACTCAATAATATAATTGTATTTTACACTGGTTTTGTCTTTATTTTTCTTATATATCTATCTAGTTTGGCTTGTTTATATTTCTAAAGTGCATTTCTGACTCACTAAGAAGTCACCCCTTCAGACGGATCTGACTTCCAAAATACATCCCGACTTATAGGAGGGTCATAGAGAAAATCACCTTTTGCAGCGCTAAAAAGGGGGGGCTCGACTTATAGTTGAGTCGACTTATAATCGAGTATAGTATATACGGTAGTTAAAACTTTATAACGCACAAGTTAATTCACTTTACTGATAATGTGAACTGTCTACATCACATTTTCGAGTATATCACAATTAGTAATCATGAGTTGTGGAGCATGTAAGCTATTTCTACTACTGCCTATTGCCAACACTTTCTGTTAATGCACAAGATAATGTGGATAATCAAAGTGGTTTTCATTGTCTGACAGTTGCCTATTCGAACATAATTTTTAGTATGAGTAAAACATTCCTTAGTTTAAGTTCAAATTTAAATGTTTTAAATTTCTGTCAGCATAAATAAAATTGTACTTGGTGCAGAACATTTTGAACGATTGAAATTACCAATTCTGAAAACATGGTGTCAAGGAAATTGGAGGGACCGTATATTTAGCTTAATTATGATATTATATTGTTACAAGTATGTTTATTGCTAAATATGCAATGATACAAGTCCTTTGATTACTGGCAAACACACTGAGACTTTTGCTTGAAAACAAGATGCATAACAAAAGTTCTGGAAAAAAGATATTGATAAACATTGTCCAAAAATTATATGGCATTAAAATATTATTTTGGTGAATAATTTTTGGTGTCCAAAGACAAACAGAGTTAAAAAAACATTCAGAAAATATTATATTACTGCGTACTTCAGTCTGTTTCTCCTGTCGTGTGCAATTGTTGTTAATATTGTTTCAGTTCTAGCTATATTTTTAATATGCTGTGTCAACTGGCAGAGCAAAATAAAACAAACTAATCATTTACCATATTTACCGTATATGTTGGGACACCGTATATGTTGGGACACCATAAATTAATTTTTTAAGTAATTTTTTGTGAACTGTAAGTTCTGGAACAGATCGGTTTTTTTTAGTCGTAAGTTTTGGGACACCTTTTAAATTATAATATCGATGCTTAGCTGGTAAAAAAAAATGCACTCGAACTTATATTTTATTAAATAAATAAAATAAAAACCGCTGTCAGTGTTGTATGTTTAGACTTGTCTTCTTATCTGCAAACTTTTGAAGAACAAAATTTGATAAATCTATGGGCAATATAGGAGACTAGAGCAACCCGTACTTGTATTATATTTTGTTTTGCTGTATAATCACTGTTTGATGCAATAAAAGTTTTGAGTTTATTTATATTTGCCTTTTTCATAAGCCAGATCTAATTTCCAAGTAATATTTCCTCAGTTATCTGCTTGTGCAAATCCCTTAGCTTGTAAAGGCAGCCTCACTTTGTTTTCCCAACCCTTTGATCGAGCCGCCGAGTTGATCCTTGTTCAGTGCCAATTAGAGTCCTATATTCATCTGACAGAATTTATTTGAACTTCCTGTGATCATGCCGCACAACTGACGCCTGTTCAGTTGTGGCAAATCCGTTAATACCAGTACATTTCACAAATGTATGCTCAAAGTGTCACTTACAGACCCAGACTGTTCCACTGTTTCAATTTATTTTCAAAATTCCTGTGAATACTGCTAAAAGAAACCAAAGCCGGCTTCCCTTGGTCTGCCGACTTTGTATAGAAAAAATCTGCACACTTAAAATAATCCAAAGTTGGCTTCCAGGGTCTGCTTGCTTTGTAATAAAATAAACTTTGTATTTGAAATCCTACTGGTAAGTTGAAACAATGAGTTTATTATTCGCTACACTGTGTTTATTCACCACCCGGTCTTCTGTTGTTTGCCATCTGTAATTGTAACTGATACAAACAGGCATTGATGTCTGCAGGGTAAATAATATACACGGCATTGTCTTTAAGAACACGTTCTGTATCCCATCCTAGCGAAAATACAGTGAAACCCCGCTATAACGCGAATCGGATATAACGCGATCGTAGCTAGGGCTGTCAACGGGTACCCGGGTACCCGACCGTAGTGAAAAACCCGGGCATTGAAAATTAATGACGAGACCTGTTCAAAAAAATAATTTGTCGACAACACTATCAAAATATCATATATCATCAGCAGTACGCTGGTCTGAGTTGCAGCTCCGGTCTATATTTAGGAGTAGGACCACCCGTTATGCATCAGTGGCCCACTACTAAATGGCTGCTGCATGCTTGGCTATGCGAACAGCTTCACAGTTCAAAACACTAATATGTAGACTACTCGTGTTAACATATCACTTCAGCGACTGCGTGGTCACGTGGTGTCACTGGTATGTACTAGTGATACCACGTAACCACGCAGTCGCTGTAGCCCTCTTTGCTATTGCCATTTTAGAAGCGCTGCATGTGTGTCTAACAAAACACAGTTATTATAGGGAGTGATATTATTTTCTATTTAAATAAATATTTAACAAAGAGTAATGGGGAAAGTTTCTAAAGTGTGGACGCATGCTGAACGACTAAATGAGAATAGTGCTCGTTCCAAATTGTGTGAACTGGTGCTTTCTGCAAAAGGTAGAAACACAAGTACTTTGCGGAACCATCTCGTTGGAACATACCGCATCGACGTCGATAATAACGTCAGCACAAGTAGTACTCCGTGCATTGCTTCATTCATGGTCGGGAAACCAAAATTATCAAAAGCCAGGGCCTTAGAAATTGATCAGAGAATTGCGGCCTTCCTTGCACAAGATGGGCGGCCGATAAGTATTGTGGAAGGAGACGGTTTTAAAAGCCTAATTAATTTTCTAGAGCCAGACTACGAAATCAAATCAAGAACAACGACAACTGCGTTGATAAAGAAACGGTATGATGAAGGCGTTCGGAAAATGTTGGTGGAATTGGAAAAGGCTTATTATGTAGCATTTACAACGGATTTGTGGACATCGTTGCAGAACATTGCCTATATGTGCGTGACTGCTCACTGGATAAATCCTGTGTGGGAACTGGAATCAGCCATTTTGCAGACAAGAGAGACTCCGGAACGACACACTGGGCAAAACATCAGTGTTCGTCTGAGTGATTGTGCCAATGAGTGGAACATTCCAGTGAATAAAATAGCTGCAACAGTCCATGACAACGGATCAAATATGAATGCAGCCATGGACTTGCTGGATGACTGGCCAGATCAACTTTGCTTTGCTCATACGTTGCAATTGACAATTAGCGCTGGTTTAAAAGTGAAAGCCATAGCCAGAATGCTTGGTGCTGCCAGGAGAATAGCTGCACATTTTAAACGCAGTACAGTTGCAGCTCAGGCTTTGCGTGAAAAACAGAAAGCACTACAAAATAATGACACCGCTGCAGTTTCGGAAGTTATCATAGATTGTTCCACAAGGTGGAATTCGACTCTGGATATGTTGGAACGCCTCGTGAAATTACGGTGGGCAATCGGTGCAGTTCTGTCTGACCCACAGGTAACAGTCCGCAGCATCGCTTCTACTTTTGAAATGACGGACAAAAACTGGTCATTGGCTGAAGCTCTCATACCTATACTAAAGCCTTTCAAACAAGTTACCATCATGTCATCTGGACAAAAGTACCCGTCCATCTCGTCTGTGTATGCGCACTTGTATATAATAATGAAAAACATTTCCGATTTGAAACCAGATGATGATGCTGCAATTAAAGAATGTCGGAAAGCCATCACCAATGAACTTCAAACCCGCTATTATCCTACCGGATACAGCGTGCTCAATGTAGCTAAGGCTGCAGTCGTCGATCTGCGTTATAAACTTCTGACATTTTTTGAGGAAGCACCACGACAGGAGACGTACGCTGCTGTCAGACTGGAGTTGATGCCGCTAACCACTGTTGCCATAATCACTGACAAAACGGATGAACCGGAACCGAAGAGACCGAGAATGGAAAATGTCGCCGAAAATAACATTTTCGATGATCTAGCTTCTCTGTGTGCTGCAGACGACAACGCTGCATCGGTAGACAAATTGGCAACATATCTGTCGGAGACGCCACTTCATGTTAATGGTGACATTCTTCAGTATTGGTGAGATAATACATCACGATATCCCAGGCTGGCTGCCCTTGCGCGAAAATATCTCTGTGTTCCTGCAACATCAGTTCCATCCGAAAGTGCTTTTTCGACGGCAGGACACGTTGCAAACAGGAAACGTGCATCGCTGTCACCAGATACGGTCGATATGTTGGTCTTTTTTTTAGCAGAAACTGGAAATTGTGCTGGGAACAATGATCATGTACTTGTACACTAGGACAGACTGGTATTATTTAGCTTTGATAAATGCTTTCTTAGTTCATTCATTTTTTAGTTTTTAGTTCATAAAAACATTCAAAAAACTTTATTTTATCTAGTTTGAAAGATTAATATTGTACTGTTTTACTTACTTACTTAAGTGTAAACCTCCTTTAGTATTCAAGTTCTCAACTGGAAGTTGACTTTCACCGCCATTCGCCGTGAGTAATAAATAACAAAACACGCTGTGGAAGTTGTTGGAAGTTTATTAATAAGTGAAACGACATTGTAATATTAATAAATTATTATTGACAAATCAAACAAAATATTATAGCACAATTTATAATAGACAACTTGAAGTACAACAGGAAAACAAATTATCTCCGTCGACAGACTATCAGCCATCTCCCATTGGGTGTGGGTAAATTGCGAATGTGAAAATGCGAAAGTGCGAATTGGTAAAATGCGAAAAAGAGAATGCGAAATAGTGGATAAAGTGTGGTAAACAATGTGCAAAATGATGTAAATAGTCGGTTCGTTTTGTGACCCTACAACAATCAAGGTTTGTGAAAATTTGACAGTGAGGTAACTAGGGTTGTACATGTCTTTCATGTTCTAACGAGTACCCGGTTACCTGTTAAACGGTGCAACGCGTACCCGGGTGAAGTTTTCCGTTGTTTTTGACAGCCCTAATCGTAGCATGGCTCCCAAAATTTCATATATTCATTCGCACATGAACATTTTTTTTTTCAAAGTACGAGAAATAGTGTGTATAATGCATATATTAAATTATCATTTTGGGGAAGAGATCGTGTATGAATTCGAGTATAATACGTTTGAGGCGTGGTTCCTGAAATTTTATATACAGGTACATGTATTTTTCTTGAACTTTTTTTTAAGTACGAGAATTAGTGTATAAAAGGTTTATTATCATTTTGGGGAAGAGATCACTTATGAATTCGATTGTGGCATGGCTTCTGAAATTTAACAATTTCACCAATTTCTTGAAGTGTTATGCCAAAATAAACATTATCGGAAATGTTACTTATTACTGATCCATGAGTAAAGCCAGTAAGTTTTCTATGTGTTTGTCTTCAATTCATTCTGTATACAATCATTGCTCAAACAATAGCCGACATGTTTTTCTTTTTTAACTGCATACACAATCGAGCATCAGACAATGTGGTGGTTGATAAAAGATTCTCACGATTTAATAAACATCAAAAAACGTAAGCTGCCAACACATGCGCTGGACTTCAATTCATTCTGTATACAATCATTGCGCAAACAATAGCCGACTTATGTTTCTTCTTTAACTGCATACACAACCAAGCACCAGGCAATGCGGTGGTTGATCAAAGATTGTCATATGTGGGTGCTTATGTAGAGACTGAGCTTGGGCGGCAAGATCAAAGATTGTCATATGTGGGTGCTTATGTAGAGACTGAGCTTGGGCGGCAAGATCACAGTGAGTTCAAATAACCATTCTCTATTACTTGGCACTGAACAAGTACAGCTGTATCAAACTCGTGGCTCAATCAAAGGGTTGTCATGTGGGAAAACAAAGACGGATCGATATCAGATAGTAAACGGTGTTGATACCCTATTCATGCTGTACATTAGATGTGTGTACGTTGTTCTCTGAATAAGGTAAAATATAGTAAAACCCCGCAATAACGCGACCCCGCTTTTTCCGCTATCAAATTTTATGGACCCCAAATATCGCGTTATAGCGGGGTTTCACTGTATTGTCATTTGCTCTCACGGTGAATGTATTTCCTAATAATGATTTTTATTTGCGAAATGTTGTTATATTGTTAACCTGGATATAATACACTCTTGGTTATTTTGCACCATACACCGGATCATGCGTGAATTGCTGGTGCCTTCAAGCAATCAGTTGTTATTTCTGTCTCTCGCTTTCTATTGTTTTTTTGTGATTTTACTGGATCCAATTTTAAGTTTGATAATATACCGGTATTCAAACTTCTGAGGACAACCAAACATGATTCGTGTGTCTACATGAATGTCAATAAAATAATGTGTCAATGTTGTTACCTGACATAAGCGATACACACGACCGGTACTCTACATTTCAGGACCATGTGTTAGTGGATACGTTTGTGTCTTTTATACATAAATTGCTTATGAATAAAAAAAATGAGGAATAAATGAGAACAGTACAAGGTTAGTTTCTTTCAGTTTATTATCAAATAAACGTTTAATTTTCCTACCTTATTTTAACATGAAGAGCTGGAGGGGAAGGGGGGCAAATTCAACACAATTTGCTTCGGTTCTTAAGTTTTGGGACATATGATCTAGTTGAAAAAAAGTTTAACCATAAGTTATGGGACAGGAAAAAAATCATTTATTTTATCCTGTCCCAATATATACGGTAAATACGGTAGTTACCTTTGCTTTCTACGAATTGTATAATTTCCTTAATGTTTGTGCCCAATGAATTACGAAAACAGACAGTCTTATGAAGACATACTTCCAAGACACAGCGATGTCCGCCATTATTACCCCTTAGCTGGTTCACTTATGGTTTCAAATTGATTTTATAAGGAAAATATTGGAAGCACGTAACTTAAAACCTTCAAATGATATATTTAGAAAGTGCATTCTATTCTTAAAACACAAATTGTTATTTACATATAGATGATTTAATTTTGAAACACAAGTTATTAAGGTTTCGGCATCAAATGATAACTTGCGGAAATCGGGCAGCAATGTCTTGCGGGGCCAAAGAGTTAATTGGTCAGTCAGCTATTATAACACATGTCTGTGAATGTGCAAGAGTATGTTTTGTTGACGTAATTGATATGAACACATGCCAAGGCAATGCGCAATCCATTTCACCAGGGTCTTAACACTACTTGGCTGGGTTGAGGGAGCATCTCAAAACCTATAAACTATAGGCACTCATTGTAGCTCTAAAGAAAAATTTAAAAAATGACAGGGCGAAGTCATTTTCGCTTTCCTAATACAAGCAGGCGAAGTTTACATTTTTTCGGCGACTTAGTCGCCCACTTCGCCTGGTAGCTTGACCCCTGCATAAATAGTCAAACAGTCCTGCTCTGAGCTCAGTAAAACTATCTTCAGCTATTTTCATGGAGGCAATTAAAAGGCAAGTGGTCAGAGATGAACAGCCACCATTTCACAAGATTACTTAATTGGCTGATAATAGCTAAGGTGATATTATATTCAGTCCTTTGAACACTGCTGTGGGAGAACTCATTGCTAATTTGCATAGCTAAAGTACACTAAGTGGAACAACCCAATTTGTTTCAATTCCAGTATTAAATCAAAGAGATGTGTGTTGAATAACAAGTTTTTACACATCATTGCCTTGAATGAGAATGTTAAAACCATCTTTATTAAATATTTTTGGCAAGTTCATGATCAAAGGCAACATTTCATTGAAGTCTGAGTTTACTCCTTATATAAAATGCAAAACCTGATTAGCCATTCTGCTTTGCACATACTGCAAACACCATATCGGCATTAGTCATTCTGCTTGGCACATACTGCAAAACACCATATCGGCATTAGCCATTCTGCTTTGCACATACTGCAAACACCATATAGACATTGATCATTTTGAAATGTATGACATCCTTCCACATAGCAACTACAACTAACATTGAGACAATGCATGAATGTACAGCTCAATCCCAAAGCAAGTTACAGGTTTAAACAATCAGCATAAGATGTCACAAGAATTTAAGTACTTTGCTGCAAATTTGTTCCAGAGCACGATCTGTTTGTTTCAGTTGCAAATCATTTTTCAGATCCTGTTTAAGGAAATGTTCCTGGATAGCAATATTGCTAGCAAATGCAGTTGTAAAAGGACAAAAGCAATGAATATCATAAATAATGCAATTGCACCAATGTTGGACAATCAAGTAACTGAGTTATGCCAAAATAACAAATACTCAGTCCTGATTGATGAATCTAAAGACAATGGAGGTGACAAGACCATCGCTATTTTTGACCCCGGTGTATGACCATGCCATGAATAAAGTTTGTCATCACCCTTCAGGAAAACCAAGATATGATAATCTAACTTGGGTGGCCACTGCATGTTTGACACTGCACCACAACAGTGCAAATGCAGAAATATCATTTTCTATGCTGAGAAAAATTCAACAAGATCTTTGGGGAAGTTTTAATAACAGTCCCATAGTCTTTATTGAGATGAACACAAATGCCACTTGCATTGCCTTCAAACCCACAACTGAACTACCAAGAGCAGCAAAGACTGCCTTTATTCCACAATGCAATGGATGTTAAAGACAGAAACTTTGTGTATTTTCTTATTTAATGTCTGTGTGGTTGTGATTATATGAGTGTGTTCGCATACATGTGTGTGTGTGGTGAAGACATTTGACAATGTGAAGTCTACCAACTATTTTTTGTTTGCAAGTGTATTACATGTAACTGCTTTGAAGAAAACCAATGTTATTTTCTTTTATTTCAAATTTGAATTTCAGTCATTTTATATAGACTCTGATAAAAAGATATCTTATTCTCACGACGCTGCATTTTTGGGATCACATGCATGGACTTCCCTTGGGGCATGAAAACATTTTCTGGAACTCGGGCAGATATGCTTCCCTATTAGCAAAATGAAATGCATTGAAATGTCATTGTACTTCCATTTAAATTCTTGCCATTGAAAATCCATGGATTCACCATTTTTTGGCTCAGATTTGTGCGTGTAACAAAGAATGCAGAAAGCCATTGAAATTCCATTAAAAAACCATTGAAACTTCATTAGAAAAGCATTGAAAAACCATTGATTTGAGGCGAAATATGCTAATGAGATGGACCATTTATTGGATGTCATACAAATGGTAAAAATGGGAAAATCAATGGATAATAAGAAACACTCAAAGAATATTGAAATGATGTCATAACTATGAAACAAAACATGGAATATAAATGGTTGGCCTGGCCAATGTGTAAATAATGATTTACATATTTAATGATGTCAAAAAAATGGTTACAAAATGGCAATCAATGGGCTGCAATGGCAATGTAAAGACTATAATTAACTGCAGCGATCTGATTCAATGAATACATTTAAATAGCAGAAAAATTAAACAGACAATACATTTTTGAAACAAACTGCATTCAACAACACAAGTATGAAATCCTTGAAATTCAAAACAAATCAAGTGTTTGTTTTTTAATATATTGTAACCCATGGATAGATAACAACAAAATGTATAACATGTACAGCATAATCAGCTTTAATACAATCTTGCAAATTAATTTTATCACGAGGGCTTCAGTGTAAAATGAAATCGTTTTAACTGAATTATGATTTGCCAAATTTATATCTATAATTAGTGCATTAATAAAAGGATCATATTGTTTCTAATCTGATGAGTACATTAAGAATCTATTTGTAATTAGACTATCAGCACGGAGTCAAAAGGGCATTAACAGCAAACCATGTACAAGAAAAGAAATGTTGCTTGATTGTCCATCACAATTTGGAGAAAACTGTCAATTTTAAGCAGATTTGCGACACATATAACATTCTATTTATAGAACTCCCAGACTTCTAATTTTCAAAGCATAATTTTCTTTTTAGCAGTATATATGATTCTTAGTTTTTATTTTGTCCTCTAAATCTGGGAAATACAAATTATGTGCTGTACATTTTCTGTAGTATGAGCTCTCTATAGGATTTTGAATCTAAAGTTGGGATCTAAGCTACATTTCTAAAATGAACACATAAATGAAGAAAACGTTTTATCAAATT
Organism: Margaritifera margaritifera; assembly: GCA_029931535.1. Lineage (NCBI taxonomy): Eukaryota > Metazoa > Mollusca > Bivalvia > Unionida > Margaritiferidae > Margaritifera > Margaritifera margaritifera. Next base: position 22,663 of record JAQPZY010000040.1, read on the forward strand.
TTGGAAAATGATCAAGTGTCCATATTCACAAAGAGGGGGATCCTCGAAGCAGACCAGCACATCCGGACTCTCAATACAGACAGCTCCGACGATGTATAGCTTCTCAATTTAAACTTTTGAAAGTTTAGGCTTTTGAGTATGTCTTTGATTTCCAATTTTGCATTTGGTATTTAGGGACCAACCATTTACGGGGGTGCATGGGGTGGGGAATGGATTTTTGGATGAAACAAATTCCAGCTCTCAAATACCTTGAAAAAATTCTCTTGCTCCGATTCATAGCAACAAGAAAGAAAAATCCTATTATATCCATTATATTAGTTGAAAATAATAAATTTTCATGAGATACAAGAAAATCTCTAGGCTCAAAAGAGACATTCAACCACACCCCCACCCCCAAAAATGGTTGGACCTTTATCTGCACAGGTTTACTATATTTGTATGGGAAATTATGAACGACTGACACATTTTTTCTTTCTGGTGGGTGGGGGGAATACGGAATGCAGAACAAGAATGTTTAAAACTATCAATTAATAATAAAAATAGTACTACTACTAAGAATAATAATAATAAATTAAGTACTTACTACCTGAAAAGAAGACCCACCCAACCTAGGCCCTAGGCTAGGGATGACCGACTTCGGTAGACATTGTAAACTGTTATCATACTGGAAGAAAACTACAAATTTGAACTATCCATGGAACACACTTTCGAAGCCTGTCGTGATTCGACCGCCAAAGTTTGAGTTTCCCTCTAATCCTGTAAATCAGCCAATCAAAGAAGCGCCAACATCCCTACTCTCGCATGTACATGTTGATCACGCGATATAAAACTGTTTTCGTCATTAGACAACCGCGCGTCAGTTGAAAACTTTTTCTTTAGAAAAACAAATCAACAAATAATTCAAATGGAACCAAGGAACAAAAAACGACGCGGACCGTATTTAAAAATAAACGCACATGGCGTCAGTATATATTAGTTTTTATGACTTATGTAGACCTAATTTAAGTGTATAAGGTCCATATATGCATGGGCCCATTTGACGATGTCAATTTTTTAAAAACTTGTTCGAACACACACACACAACGGTAGTTTACCCATGGGTCAAAACTAATTATATCGCTGACGTTATACTAAACTTCCGGTGTTATACATATGAAATCTAAAATACTGATTATTTGCCTAGGAATAAGCATGATTACTAACACGTAATGGTCTGATCAAAGGTATTCTGTAGTCCAAGCCTACATAATTAATTGTCAATCAATGATCAATGGTGACCTAATGAGAGATACAAGTTATCATCTACTGGCACAGGTGTGAACAGAATCCATGTTAAGCCAAGTTTACCTTGATTGATGCCCTTTGACACTTGTATACACTTTGAAAATGCATTTTAGTATTTAATTAAAGTACAATAATATTGTGTTGTTTCAACATATATATTCTGCTCTTAAACATGTCAAATGTATAAAATTGGTAGAATGTATAAGCAAATTATATGTATATCAGCATGTATATCAGCTATATATCTATATATATATATATATATATATGTGTGTGTGTGTGTGTCTGTGTGTGTGTGTCTGTGTGTGTGTGTGTGTGTATTTATAGTCATCAGAATAACTTTGTGTTCCAATCTCCATGGAAAGACAGTTGAAACATGGAGTTTTCAATGGTAAATCAAAATGATCTGCTAAAAATGATTCAACAATTCATTCACCTCAACTGAATTTTTCTTAAGGGATATCTAACTCATCAATGGCCTTAGAAAAGAAATGGAAGTTCAATGGGATTTAAATGGAACTTCTTGTAAAACAAGACCATTGAAACATCATGGCTAAAATTGAATGGAATTCCAATGGTAGCTAAATGCCATTTTTTTTAAAAAATGGAGTTTCAATGTTGCTCAGAAAAATGGTAATCAGAAATGTGTAGTCAGAAAAATGGGATATCAATGTATTTTTACATTTTAATGGTCTTTCAATGCACTTTAAATGGTAAAACAATGGAAAATGACCATTTCTTTTTGCTAAGGGGGCCGGGCCGCCGGCCTAATCTCATTTGTCTATCTCAAGTGATTTTTGCACAATTGTGCTAGCAAGGCTTTCACACACACACCCATTCCCAAAGATATAAAGTCCAAAAAGCTCAAATATTTGTTTCAAAAAATCTTATTTGTCTGTTAACGGTTTTCTTGGGATGGACAGAATGACATGGTATGGGCATAGGGACAGTGAGAAACTAGATGTGGAGTCTGGTGGAAAGCCCATGTCAATGTGACTTTCTGTTGAGCAGAAAAAGCTTTAACAAGATTTTCAACAATACAGCTATGCTGGCAATATTGGATGTCTGATTGGTACTTTTTTTTATTTATGTTCAACTAGACATCACAAGAAGTCTTTTTTGTGAAACCCATGTCAATATGACAATCCAATGAGGTATAGCAATAACAAGATTTTCAAGATGGCCACTGTGGCTAAATTTTCATTTGGGATCAACTAAACATCATAAATAGCCTAGGACCAAATAGACATATAAGAAGTCTTCTGGTAAAACCCCATCCCATTATGAATTTCTGTTCAGGAGGAGTAGCTATAACAAGATTTCAAGATTTCTGTGATGGCTGCCATATTGGAGGTCATTTCAGCACCATTTTCTTATTGAAGTTAAATTCATCCATATTTGGACTATTGTAATGTAATTTGGGGTACATAAAATTCCTCCAATTCAAGCATAACAAAACTTTCAAGACTCCAAAATGCCATTTAATTTTAGAGCAATGTATAGACAATTTTGAGGACAATGAATTGTATAAACATTTTACAAATATATGAAAGAATATTCTTTAGAAAGGCTAAGTTCATGTATAAAGTGTGCAGAAAAGCAAGTTTGGTCTATCTAAGCAATATCTTTCAACAAAGAGATGCTGATGGTAATCCAAATTTAAGGTCTGTTGGAAGTAAAAATTATATACCAAAGCCAATGATGGAATTGTTTAAAAAGAACTTTCAATATACTGATCCGCTGCTATGGAACACCATCCCCAGTGATACAAAGCAGGCTCCTGGCATTTCTTCTTTTCATAATAAATGTCTTAAATGGATAAGATCTTAAGACGGTCAAACAGTTCTAATATAAATACCTCCTGTTTTTCTTTGCTTATAGATCTCTTTCACGTATCAATTTTTCAATACAATATTTTTTTTATTTTTGTGCTCATAGATACTTGTGCGCGTGCTACAGTCTTTAAATTTTGTTAGATTTTCAGAATAACTCAGTTCTTTAGTGTTAAGCTAAATTTTGTCACATTGTGCTGTATATGCTTTAAATATCGTAAATAACCGAAGGCCTTGTGGTAGATTAGATCCTGTACTAACAAAATTACCTTCTCTAAATAGTCATTATTATTATTATTATTATTATTATTATTATTATTATTATTATTCAATACCATTGGCAGAAATACCCCTACCCCAGTAAATATTAAACGCTAAATCCTATATATATGTTCTAGCCATTTCGGTTCTACATTGGCATACCAAAATAAACATGCTTACTCACCAGCTCAGAACTTGAAATCCAACGAAATCATAAACTGACCAGAGTATTATACCACCTAAAACCACGTGATCGACTAACCAGGCAAACGTGTAATTGAAACGTACAACAACAAAGAGTGTGTCCCATTGTTACGAGAAACAAAAAAGTACATTTACTCATGTGCACGTGAAGCATGAGCGAGATGTATTCACTTAACTGGTAACAGGCGCCGCCGCTAGAGGGCACTGGCGATCAAGATTAACATTTTCTCAAAATGTCAACCTCATTACACCTGGTACTTTCTCCGCTTTTGCATGTAAAAACCCAACATTATTTTATCCGAATGTATTCATGGTTGAAAGGTCAAATGTCTATATTTAGCGCATATGACATTGGCCCTTTTCTACAATATATTCGGTGGAAATAAACGAAAACCGAATTTTTCAAAACGCAGAAAACTAAATAAACGAACATATACGCTCACCTACGCCTACTTTTTAAATACTTTGGAGTTCTTTTTACTAGAATACCGGTAAAATGTGTGCGAATTAAAACCCACGAATTACGTCTTTTTTAAAGGTGACCCATACCAGCCCGAACCGTAACTCTTCCCGGCACATGGGTACGCACAAAATGTAAACAATGCAACAATACGAGATAAATTGAGTTCAAACACAAAAACTTGATTTTATGAAAGGGCAGACGTTTATACCAAGGAATCGGATTATACAAACGTATTGTCATTTTATTATACCAAATGTATTACAAAACATTGGTACAACTTTTGTTGTGCAATGTATTTTCGAGGTTAGAGACTCGACAGGTTATAATGATATTGATAATATGTATGCGATTGTGATCACTTAGATTATCAATGTCAGATCATCTGTTCAAGGTACGATTCTTATCTAGAGACAATGGTATTCAAATTAAAACATTAATGTTTAGTAGGGGCGAAAAAGAGGTAAAAGTTAAACTATTTTGAAGAATAAAAATTCATTTCATGACATTTTTTGTGAATATCAATATGAATATTGTCATCATAAAGAACAGAAAATCGATCTCTAGCATTTCTCTATTTATACAAAAACATAATCATAACTATTTCTTGACAACCAACTCAGTACCAGAAGTAGAATTGTGGAAGTATTCAAAGTAAGTTTTTTTATGTTTTTTTGTTTTTTTGTTTTTTTTGTCTTTGATTTTATTTTATAGATATGAAAACTGACGAAAAATATCTTATCATAACTAAATTCTAAAATGGCAATTGTTATTTAATAATTGTTATTTCAGATCAATGTATATATGTACAAGAACACTGTAATGCATTTGCACTATTGCTTTTAAGAGTAACATACAATTTAAACTTTTGTATGACTAATGATTATGGTATTTCATGCAAAAATATTATGGGTACTCATGATAAAAAGGAACAGAAAGGCTTTAGAAGTACATGGAACATAGAAAGTTAATTTATTCTTGGAGCTGAATGTTCACAAAACATTTATAAATAACCATATGTATATTGTAAGAAATATGCAACTTTGAGCACGAAATAACATGATGTAAAGAATTTGCAAAAAGTGACCAAAGACCAATATTAACAATGGTGGATAGCTCATGTGTTTGAATGCTTCCTGTGAATTTGTTTGAAAAAATATCATAAAGATGGGTTCATTTTTGAATAATGCGCACTCAAATTATGCAGAAAACATTCCATTTTAAGAGCAACATATAATTTCAACTTGTGCATGACTCAAAAATATAGTATTTCATGCAAAAATGTTGGGGGGGGGGTGCTTGATCAAATAGCACAGGGGGGCTTCTGAATTACCTGGAACATAGAAAAAGTCAATTTATTCTTAAAGCTGAATGTTCACAAAACATTTCTATATAAACATATGTAAGAAATATGCAAATTACAGCTTGAAATAACATGAGGTCTAGAATTTGCAAAAAGTGCCAAAGACCAATATTAAAAATGGTAGACGGTACATGTGTTTGAATGCTTCCTGTCAATTTATGTGAAAAGATATCATAATGACGGGTTCATTTTTGAAATCTGCACACTCAAATTATGCAGAAAACATTCAATTTTTGTCGATTCTATAATTCTGAAAAAAATCATCCTCTGTTGCTAGTTAAACGACCGACTAAATAATGGTTGAAAATCGTCCATACTAGATCAGACCGGAATCCAGTCTGGTTCCCTGTATACCTAAAGGCATCAATTTCTGCAGGTGCTAAGGCACCATCCATGCGAAGCCATTTTTAGGCGTGAGGTCATTATAAGTGGCGTAACTCCTGCCAAATTCGTAATCTGCTATTGATGCCTTCAAAAAATGTATAATAGCCAGTTACAAGGTATAAATGAAAGAGTATCATTGATTGCACTATAGTCGGAGTATAATAATAAAAGGTTGCCAATTGTGGACCCATTATTGGAGACCGCATAAATACACCCGCCCTAAAAAGAACGCCACTTCATGGAATTTTCCACACAGGTGGCGAATTCCGATGTAAAATAGGTTTTATTTGTCTATTTCTTCAAGAAAGCTCTGTGCCGATTTATTTCCATTAGTATAGCAAGGGTTGTTATTCTATTTTATTGCGTCTACTGTTATCAATGGCTCTCAGTTTGCTTTTGGTTTTTTAAAAGTGATATATTCGATACACCGATATATGATATTTACAATATTTGACATTTACCATACTTCTATTCCTACGACTGGCTGAAGTAACAGGAAATGGGTGTGCTGGCTGATCAGTATGAGCAAGATACGATACGATGATATTATTATAATAGCGGCATACATTTCTAAAATTTATTTGGTAATGAATACAAAGGAAACTCATCAGGATATACTAACTTGAGAGAGAGAGAGAGAGAGAGAGAGAGAGAGAGAGAGAGAGAGAGAGAGAGAGAGAGATGCAAGCAATTTCTGTAAACGTTATGCGTGATATTTGAAATGGTAATTCGCTGTCCGATATCAATGTTTTTCTTGTCATCTTAGGGTGCAATTGTTTATTCTTCTGTTTGAATCAGTTTCCCCCTTTGGACTAGGAACTATTTGTGTACCATCTGTTTCTCTTGTTTTCTTTTTTTGTTTTTTTTTAATAGAGTTAACTTCAATCAATAACGGCTTTTATTTTGACGTGTAGATTCCAAATAGATCTGACGAATGAAATAAACTCCATGAATGCATTACAACAAAATAAAATGTTCATTGGAGTTCTCCTGTGCTCAAGTTATCCAAATGGTTCATGTACGAGTTCTTAACTACGACATAGTCACAAACAAACAGAGAAAAGGACGCATGCAAATGTATGAAAAAGTATGTAGTCAACAAGAATTTACAATACGAGATGCACCAAAACTGTCTCTTTAAGTATACCCAGAAATATCAAGCGATCAACTTCCTGAGATCATATGATCATCAGAGTTGCAGAATCAAGACGAATAATATAATAATGTCTTGTTGTGAAAATAATAAATATTTAATGGATAAAATAAACACATTGCTCTATGGATGTATTCAATCACCTTGTAGTCAAATAAAAAAAATTGTTTCGTTATAAGTTTGTTCTTTCCTTGTGTTTAAGAGTATGATCGCCTATAAATCGAACCCAACTGCAAACTACATCGACCTAGATCTGCTGTCAGATAATTGGACCTTTAATTTTTGCAATAATGTTAATAACTGCAATTGGACCCATCTTATACGCCAGTACAGAAGGTATATACTATCTGTCCCTTCATACAATCAGGTAAAACAGGATTTTCTTCAAACATGGTTTCTAATACTTTCTTGTCTTTCGAATAGAAGGCAAGAAGGAACCTTGTACTTTCTCTGAAATCTTTGACGATAAAATCATACTTTTTGACAATTGAAACCTACCGCCACCCACCCACCCCCCATCTGTCTGCCACACCTAAGAACTGACCAATCACATGTCATCAATGATTGCTGCTCAGACCTAATTAACTGCGAGCACCTTAGACAGTTAGACAACTGACCATGTTTTAGTTGAATTAAATAATAATATTTTAATATAAATATCTTACGAAAATTAAAGGCCGAATTTTACAAAATTCATAGGTCGTAATCATTTTTATATATACTATTATGCTTGAAAAATTCAACAAATTTTAACAAAATTAAAAATGAATATGCTAACGAACTAGGAGGAGTTAAAGGTGGCTATGTCGTTTGCAAACACATATGTCCCATAGTACCTAACACTGAAAGCTAACTTGGTACAAATCCGACAATCCTTGGTTGGCGATTCTGTAACCAACTAGTCCAAATTTGTAATAAAGGGAAACAACTCGGTTCACTCTGTTCACGCTACCACATAATCTGCTATATTGCAGCTATTATTTTGTAATACACGTTATATAACCAACTTTACACGTATGTTAAAAGTTGTGCACAATTGTACAAAGAAAAAAGCTGAAATTATTATAGGTTTAAAAAAATATTTCGTGTTACGTAGTACAGAAAAGTCATCATTATCAGGTGAATCCATGAACGAATACAGTTTATTGCATAAAGTCAATAACCAAACCATGGCAAGTACATAATATAATACAGGAATTCGGAAGGTGGCACAGAAGAAAAAAAAAGCTTGGGTGATATCTGTATACATTATTACAGCTGCATATCTGCCTTATCCATCTGGGAGATGACTTTATTCATTTAGTCCACGTGCACCTTTTATATATATATATATATATATATATATATATATATATATATATATATATATATATATATATATATATATATGTGTGTGTGTGTGTGTGTGTGTGTGATTTTTTTTAAAAAATCCGATATAAATCTACAACATAAAATCTATGCAAAGAATTTTTGTTTTATTAGTTTCTTGGTTCATAGCCTATAAACGAATCTTAGCATTATCTACTATATTTTCTAGACCATTTAAATTAACATAATTTGTGACCTGTTTGTATTTACTTTTTAAACGCCATTTATACCAATAGTTTACCATTAGTATCCAAGATTATCCAAAACAAATTTGAAAACCTTTTATTTCGGAAACAAAAATTACTATATCATCTGCATAAAAAAATCAAAACAACTGCAACGTAATTAAATCTATCCACGGAAACCTCATTTTCTGAAAATTTTCACTTCAAAAATCGTTATTAAACATAACAAATAAAAGAGGTGTTAAACAGTCATCTTACCGAACCCAAGCTGCACGCATACAGAGAATGCATACGTAGAATGCATAATATTAAAAATATGTCCTCTAATCCCTAACTTCAGTACTTTGTACCATAACAGGAAAAATCTGCATCGAACACAGATCAAAATTATCTTCACGAATATAGTCCAAAAAAATCTGTAAATCAAGCATTCAGTTCACTGCAAGCATCAAAAGGGCATCACTGTATATGGTTTTAGTACATAATATACCATTTCATTAGGATATCTACAAACTGGAGATCTCACTGCCGAAGCAAATACACTTACCATAATAATCTCCTTTGTATTCATCAGTGATCGATAGTTAGGCACAAAAATACTAACCAGTGGGTAAAACGGAATTCAGCCGTAAAAATATTCAAGGACCCTTTTTGGGGATATATCTTTATAAATATGTGATATATGTACGAATATACAGATAAATGTTCCATATCAGTATTATGTTCTATATATTAACTCGCCATCTCGTACATTAATCGCAAAGGGGCTCGTTATCCGATAATTTACTGAATGAACCTGGCATCCCTATTTTTTCCCGGTTAATCATTTTTCAGTAAACAATATTGTATCAATACCATCTGGATTCACCTCATTTTAAAAAGCACTATACATTGGACATTACTTCGGGGGAAGCTGCAGTAGTTCACTTAATAGAGCATCATGCTTTTAATCCTAGAGTTGTGGTTCTATACCCACCTGGCCAGCCCGGTTTAGCTGTCTAAGTGTGGTCTTGGGAAAGGCGCTTAGTTCCCATTTTCTCGACATAATATAAGAATAATGTGTTGAAAATGCCGCCAAACACCACCAAGCCATGAATAATTAGATTGGTTTTATTATACAGCTCCTGGTGGTATTTATAAATTTCCTCTTTTAATATACTTAATGAAAGAATCTTTTTTAAAAGCCATTTTAGCTTTGAATGCACCAGTTGAAATTTTGAAATTCTAAATTAATAAATCTTTTGTCGCAAGTTTATCATTTTGTCAAATTCGTCAATACTACTCAGTAACACATAAATATTAATAACCAGATCTCTGCCAAAATATTCAGTTGTAGCCCATTTTATAGTTATATTCCAACAGTAACCTTATCTTTGACAGTTGGTAAGGTCCGAACATTTAACATTTTGATTTTGTTCTTTAAATCACTAATATACAACTTATATTTGTTCTTATTCTGCTTATCACAATTTTATTCACATTTATTTTGTTTTTATTGTCTTTTAATTTTGGGGTATTGTTGCTAAACATTCACTTTTCTGCAGTTCTGGCAAAGTTTTAGCAGACACCTTGTTGTTGAAGTTAGTATTACTGGTACTACAACCATTCATGGAGATCTTTTAATTTTACTCTGTAACGCATCTACCTCCGAGTTTCTCACGTGTTCAACAGGTGGCAAAAACTGTTGAATGTCTGGTATTTGATCAGTTCTTTCTCTTCCGGTTTGTGTTGCTTGCATCAGATATCGCGTTGAACCTATATTTAAAGCAGTTATGTGCATCTAAACTCATTTTTCTCTTCTGTTGTTATCAGTATGTTTTTGAAACTCTTGAATTATGTTTTCTCTCTCATTACCATTCTGTTCAATACATGTAATTTATGTCCTACATCTTCTTTGCATGTTTTGATACCATGCATTGCATTTACTCTAGACCAGTGGTTCACAACCTTTTTGAGTATGAGGATCCCTTTTTAACCTCAAAAAATTCCACGGACCCTAACATGCTATTATTTGTACTTTTAGGCTGTGGCGGGGATAAATATTTATCAGCTTGGCGCGCTAAATTCGAACATGATTTGCTCGCAACGGCGGGGATAACAGGAAAGCAAGAGCTGACTGGAGGAGCAATACTCTCTGCGAAGCTATGTGAATTCGCAAAACCCTTGGAATAACCACGCGTCCCCCAGGGCCCACAGGTTGGACACCACTGATCTAGGACTATACGTATTTAAACATCAATACGTTTCATTGTAAACTCTCTGTTAGATGTATCGGATTTAGGTACAGAATGCGTAATGCAGTTGTTATTCAAGTTTAAAGTCATTGTCAATTGACTGACCAAGTGTTACATCTACTCTCATCTGAACTGAAACCAAAGTCACGAAAACCTCTTAGATGTCTGTTGCTATTTAATTATCACCAATTTGTCATACATCATCACAATT
>JAQPZY010000064.1:0-37091 GCA_029931535.1 Margaritifera margaritifera
CTCGAAAATACATTGCACAACAAAGTTTGTACCAATGTTTTGTAATACATTTGGTATAATAATAATGGGACAATACGTTTGTATAATACGATTCCTTGGTAATAAACGTCTGCCCTTTCATAAAATCAACGTTTTCGTGTTTGAACTCAATTTATCTCGTTTTGTTTGCATTGTTTAAATTTTGTGCGTACCCATGTGCCGGGAAGAGTTACGGTTTCGGGCTGGTATGGGTCAACCTTTAAAAAAGACGTAATTCGTGGGTTTTAATTCGCCACCACATTTTACCGGTATTCTAGTAAAAAGAACTCCAAAGTATTTAAAAAGTAGGCGTAGGTGAGCCTTATATGTTCGTTTATTTAGTTTTCTGCGTTTTGAAAAAAATTCGTGTTTTCGTGTATTTCCACGAATATATTGTAGAAAAGGGCCGAATGTCAATATGCGCTAAATATAGTCATTTGACCTTTCAACCTTGAATACATTCGGACAAAATAATGTTGGGTTTTTACATGCAAACAAGCGGAAGAAAAGTACCAGGTTGTAATGAGGTTGACATTTTGAGAAAATGTTAATCTTGATCGCCAGTGCCCTCTAGGCGGCGCGGCGACCTGTTACCAGTTAAGTGAATACATCTCGCTCATGCTTCACGTGCACATGAGTAAATGTACTTTTTTGTTTCTCGTAACAATGGGGACACACTCTTTGTTTGTTCGTACGTTTCAATTTCACGTTTGCCTGGTTAGTCGATCACGTGGTTTTAGGTGGTATAATACTCTGGTCAGTTTATGATTTTCGTTGGATTTCAAGTTCTGAGCTGAGTGAGTAAGCATGTTTATTTTGGTTATGCCAATGGTTAGAAACCGGAAATTGGCTAGAACATATATATAGGATTTAGCGTTTAATATTTACTGGGGGGTTAGGTGGTATTTCTGCCCATTGGTTATTGAATTATAATCATAATAATAATAATAATTAATAATAATAATTAATAATAATTGACTATTTAGAGAAGAGTAATTTTGTTTGTACAGGATCTATATCTACCACAAGGCCTTTCGGTTATTTTACGATATTTTAAAGCTATATACAGCACAATGTGACAAAAATTTAGCTTAACACTAAAGAACTGAGTTATTCTGAAAATCTCAACAAAATTTAAAGACCTGTAGCACGCGCACAAAGTATCATTATGAGCACAAAAAATAAAAAAAATATTGTATTGGAAAAAATTGATACGTGAGAAGAGATCTAATAAAGCAAAGAAAAACAGGAAGGTATTTATATATTTAGAAAAATTAATGTTTTGACCGTCTTAAGGGATTCTTATTCCATTTAAAGACATTTATTATGAAAAGAAGAAAATGGCCAGGAGCCTGCTTTGTATCACTGGGGATGGGTGTTTCCATAGCAGCGGATCAGTATATTGAAAGTTCTTTTTAACACAATTCCGATCAATTGGCTTTGGTATATAATTTTTACTTCCAACAGTCTTAAATTTGGATTACCATTCAGCATCTCTTTGTTGAAAGATATTGCTTATGATAGGACCACAATCTTGCTTTTCTGCACACTTTATACATGATACTTAGCCTTTTCTTAAAGAATATTCTTTTCATATGATTTTTTTTTTTTTTATTTTGTAAAATGTTTATACAATTCATTGTCCTCAAAATTGTCTATACATTGCTCATAAAATTATAAAATGGCATTTTGGAGTCTTTGCAAAGTTTTGTTATGCTTGAATTGGAGGAATTTTATGTACCCCCAAATTTACATTACAATTAGTCCAAAATATGGGTATGAATTTAACTTCAATAAGGAAAAATGGTGACTGATAATGACCTCCAATTATGGCAGCCATCACTAGAAATCTTGGAAATTTCTTGTTTATAGCTACTCCTCCTTGAACAGGAAATTCCATAATGGGATGGGGTTTTACCAGTAAGGACTTCTTATATGTCTATTTGGTCCTAGGGCTATTTATGATGTTTAGTTGATCCCAAATGAAAATTTGTAGCCACAGTGGCCATCTTGAAAATCTTGTTATTGCTACTACCTCATTGGATTGTCATATTGGACATGGGTTTCACAAAAAAGACTTATTCGCGTGATGTCTAGTTTGAACATAAATAAAAAAAAGTACCAATCAGACATCCAATTATTTGCTCAGCATAGCTGTATTGTTTGAAAATCTTGTTAAAGCTTTTTCTGTCTCAACAGAAAGTCACATTGACTTCGGGCTTTCCACCAGACTCCACATCTAGTTTCTCACTGTCCCTATGCCACATACCATGTCATTCTGTCCATCCCAAGAAAACCCGTAACAGACAAATAAGATTTTTTGAAACAAATATTTGAGCTTTTTGGACTTTATATCTTTGGGAATGGGGTGTGTGTGTGAAAGCCTTGCTAGCACAATTGTGCAAAAATCACTTGAGATAGACAAATGAGATTAGGCCGGCGGACCGGCCCCCCACTTAGCAAAAAGAAAATGGTCATTTTCCCATTGTTTTACCATTTAAAGTGCATTGGAAAGACCATTAAAATGTAAAAATACATTGATATCCCATATTTTCTGACTACACATCTTCTGATTACCATTTTTCGAGCAACATTGAAACTCCATTTTTTAAAAAAAATGATTTTCAGCTACCATTGGGAATTCCATTCAATTTTAGCCCATGATGTTTCAATGGTCTTGTTTTACAAGAAGTTCCATTCTAAATCCCATTGAACTTCCATTTCTTTTCTAAGGCCATTGATGAGTTAGATATCCCCTTAAGAAAAATTCAGTTGAGGTGAATGAATGTTGAATCATTTTTAGCAGATCATTTTGATTTACCATGAAAACTCCATGTTTCAACTGTCTTTCCATGGAGATTGGAACACAAAGTTATTCTGATGACTATAAATACACACACACACACACACAGACACACACACACAGACACACACACACACACCATATATATTATATATATATATAGATATTTAGCTGATATACAATGCTGATATACATATATTTGCTTATACATTCTACCAATTTTATACATTTGACATGTTTTAAGAGCCGAATATATATGTTGAAACAACACAATATATTGTACTTTAATTAATATACTAAAATGCATTTTCAAAGTGTATACAAGTGTCAAAGGGCATCAATCAAGGTAAACGTTGGCTTAACATGGATTCTGTTCACACCTGTGCCAGTAGTGATAACTTGTATCTCTCATTAGGTCACCATTGATCATTGATTGACAATTAATTATGTAGGCTTGGACTACAGAATACTTTGATCAGACCATTACGTGTTAGTAATCATGCTTATTCCTAGGCAAATAATCAGTATTTTAGATTTCATATGTATAACACCGGAAGTTTAGTATAACGTCAGCGATATAATTAGTTTTGACCCATGGGTAAAACTACCGTTGTGTGTGTGTGTTCGAACAAGTTTTTAAAAAATTGACATCGTCAAATGGGGCCCATGCATATATGGACCTTATACACTTAAATTAGGTCTACATAAGTCATAAAAACTATTATATACTGACGCCATGTGCGTTTATTTTTAAATACGGTCCCGCGTCGTTTTATTGTTCCTTGGTTCCATTGAATTATTTGTTGATTTGTTTTTCTAAAGAAAAAGTTTTCAACTGACGCGCGGTTGTCTAATGACGAAAACAGTTTTATATCGCGTGATCAAACATGTACATGCTGAGAGTAGGGATGTTGGCGCTTCTTTGATTGGCTGATTTACAGGATTAGAGGGAAACTCAAACTTTGGCGGTCGAATCCACGACAGGCTTCGAAAGTGTGTTCCATGGATAGTTCAAATTTGTAGTTTTCTTCCAGTATGATAACAGTTTACAATGTCTACCGAAGTCGGTCATCCACTAGCTAGGGCCTAGGTTGGGTGGGTCTTCTTTTCAGTTAGTAAGTACTTAATTTATTATTATTATTTTTGTAGTAGTACTATTTTTATTATTAATTGATAGTTTTAACATTCTTGTTCTGCATACGTATTCCCCCCACCCACCAGAAAGAAAAATGTTGTCAGTCGTTCATAATTTCCCATACAAATATAGTAAACCTGTGCAGATAAAGGTCCCAACCATTTTTGGGGGTGGGGGTCTGTGGTTGAATGTCTCTTTTGAGCCTAGAGATTTTCTTGTATCTCATGAAAATTTATTATTTTCAACTAATATAATGGATTATAATAGGATTTTTCTTTCTTGTTGCTTTGAATCGGAGCAAGAGAATTTTTTTTCAAGGTATTTGAGAGCTGGAATTTGTTTCATCCAAAAATCCATTCCCCACCCCATGCACCCCCCAGTAAATGGTTGGTCCCTAAATACCAAATGCAAATTGGAAATCAAAGACATACTCAAAGCCTAAACTTTCAAAAGTTTAAATTGAGAAGCTATACATCGTAGGATCTGTCTGTATTGAGAGTCCGGATGTGCTGGTCTGCTTACGAGGATCCCCCTCTTTGTGAATATGGACACTTGATCATTTTCCAAAATTTGATAAAACGTTTTCTTCATTTATGTGTTCATTTTAGAATGTAGCTTAGATCCAACTTTAGATTCAAAATCCTTTAGAGAGCTCATACTACAGAAATGTACAGCACTAATTTGTATTTCCCAGATTTAGAGGGACAAAATAAAAACTAAGAATCATATATACTGCTAAAAAGAAAATTATGCTTTGAAAATTAGAATGTCTGGGAGTTCTATAAATAGAATGTTATATGTGTCGCAAATCTGCTTAAAATTGACAGTTTTCTCCAAATTGTGATGGACAATCAAGCAACATTTCTTTTCTTGTACATGGTTTGCTGTTAATGCCCTTTTGACTCCGTGCTGATAGTCTAATTACAAATAGATTCTTAATGTACTCATCAGATTAGAAACAATATGATCCTTTTATTAATGCACTAATTATAGATATAAATTGGCAAATCATAATTCAAGTTAAAACGATTTCATTTTACACTGAAGCCCTCGTGATAAAATTAATTTGCAAGATTGTATTAAAGCTGATTATGCTTGTACATGTTATACATTTTGTTGTTATCTATCCATGGGTTACAATATATTAAAAAACAAACACTTGATTTGTTTTGAATTTCAAGGATTTCATACTTGTGTTGTTGAATGCAGTTTGTTTCAAAAATGTATTGTCTGTTTAATTTTTCTGCTATTTAAATGTATTCATTGAATCAGATCGCTGCAGTTAATTATAGTCTTTACATTGCCATTGCAGCCCATTGATTGCCATTTTGTAACCTTTTTTTTGACATCATTAAATATGTAAATCATTATTTACACATTGGCCAGGCCAACCATTTATATTCCATGTTTTGTTTCATAGTTATGACATCATTTCAATATTCTTTGAGTGTTTCTTATTATCCATTGATTTTCCCATTTTTACCATTTGTATGACATCCAATAAATGGTCCATCTCATTAGCATATTTCGCCTCAAATCAATGGTTTTTCAATGCTTTTCTAATGAAGTTTCAATGTTTTTTAATGGAATTTCAATGGCTTTCTGCATTCTTTGTTACACGCACAAATCTGAGCCAAAAAATGGTGAATCCATGGATTTTCAATGGCAAGAATTTAAATGGAAGTACAATGACATTTCAATGCATTTCATTTTGCTAATAGGGAAGCATATCTGCCCGAGTTCCAGAAAATGTTTTCATGCCCCAAGGGAAGTCCATGCATGTGATCCCAAAAATGCAGCGTCGTGAGAATAAGATATCTTTTTATCAGAGTCTATATAAAATGACTGAAATTCAAATTTGAAATAAAAGAAAATAACATTGGTTTTCTTCAAAGCAGTTACATGTAATACACTTGCAAACAAAAAATAGTTGGTAGACTTCACATTGTCAAATGTCTTCACCACACACACACATGTATGCGAACACACTCATATAATCACAACCACACAGACATTAAATAAGAAAATACACAAAGTTTCTGTCTTTAACATCCATTGCATTGTGGAATAAAGGCAGTCTTTGCTGCTCTTGGTAGTTCAGTTGTGGGTTTGAAGGCAATGCAAGTGGCATTTGTGTTTCATCTCAATAAAGACTATGGGAGTGTTATTAAAACTTCCCCAAAGATTTTGTTTAATTTTTCTCAGCATAGAAAATGATATTTCTGCATTTGCACTGTTGTGGTGCAGTGTCAAACATGCAGTGGCCACCCAAGTTAGATTATCATATCTTGGTTTTCCTGAAGGGTGATGACAAACTTTATTCATGGCATGGTCATACACCGGGGTCAAAAATAGCGATGGTCTTGTCACCTCCATTGTCTTTAGATTCATCAATCAGGACTGAGTATTTGTTATTTTGGCATAACTCAGTTACTTGATTGTCCAACATTGGTGCAATTGCATTATTTATGATATTCATTGCTTTTGTCCTTTTACAACTGCATTTGCTAGCAATATTGCTATCCAGGAACATTTCCTTAAACAGGTCTGAAAAATGATTTGCAACTGAAAACAAACAGATCGTGCTCTGGAACAAATTTGCAGCAAAGTACTTAAATTCTTGTGACATCTTATGCTGATTGTTTAAACCTGTAACTTGCTTTGGGATTGAGCTGTACATTCATGCATTGTCTCAATGTTAGTTGTAGTTGCTATGTGGAAGGATGTCATACATTTCAAAATGATCAATGTCTATATGGTGTTTGCAGTATGTGCAAAGCAGAATGGCTAATGCCGATATGGTGTTTGCAGTATGTGCCAAGCAGAATGACTAATGCCGATATGGTGTTTGCAGTATGTGCAAAGCAGAATGGCTAATCAGGTTTTGCATTTTATATAAGGAGTAAACTCAGACTTCAATGAAATGTTGCCTTTGATCATGAACTTGCCAAAAATATTTAATAAAGATGGTTTTAACATTCTCATTCAAGGCAATGATGTGTAAAAACTTGTTATTCAACACACATCTCTTTGATTTAATACTGGAATTGAAACAAATTGGGTTGTTCCACTTAGTGTACTTTAGCTATGCAAATTAGCAATGAGTTCTCCCACAGCAGTGTTCAAAGGACTGAATATAATATCACCTTAGCTATTATCAGCCAATTAAGTAATCTTGTGAAATGGTGGCTGTTCATCTCTGACCACTTGCCTTTTAATTGCCTCCATGAAAATAGCTGAAGATAGTTTTACTGAGCTCAGAGCAGGACTGTTTGACTATTTATGCAGGGGTCAAGCTACCAGGCGAAGTGGGCGACTAAGTCGCCGAAAAAATGTAAACTTCGCCTGCTTGTATTAGGAAAGCGAAAATGACTTCGCCCTGTCATTTTTTAAATTTTTCTTTAGAGCTACAATGAGTGCCTATAGTTTATAGGTTTTGAGATGCTCCCTCAACCCAGCCAAGTAGTGTTAAGACCCTGGTGAAATGGATTGCGCATTGCCTTGGCATGTGTTCATATCAATTACGTCAACAAAACATACTCTTGCACATTCACAGACATGTGTTATAATAGCTGACTGACCAATTAACTCTTTGGCCCCGCAAGACATTGCTGCCCGATTTCCGCAAGTTATCATTTGATGCCGAAACCTTAATAACTTGTGTTTCAAAATTAAATCATCTATATGTAAATAACAATTTGTGTTTTAAGAATAGAATGCACTTTCTAAATATATCGTTTGAAGGTTTTAAGTTACGTGCTTCCAATATTTTCCTTATAAAATCAATTTGAAACCATAAGTGAACCAGCTAAGGGGTAATAATGGCAGACATCGCTGTGTCTTGGAAGTATGTCTTCATAAGACTGTCTGTTTTCATAATTCATTGGGCACAAACATTAAGGAAATTATACAATTCGTAGAAAGCAAAGGTAACTACCGTATTTACCGTATATATTGGGACAGGATAAAATAAATGATTTTTTTCCTGTCCCATAACTTATGGTTAAACTTTTTTTCAACTAGATCATATGTCCCAAAACTTAAGAACCGAAGCAAATTGTGTTGAATTTGCCCCCCCCCCCCCCGCCAGCTCTTCATGTTAAAATAAGGTAGGAAAATTAAACGTTTATTTGATAATAAACTGAAAGAAACTAACCTTGTACTGTTCTCATTTATTCCTCATTTTTTTTATTCATAAGCAATTTATGTATAAAAGACACAAACGTATCCACTAACACATGGTCCTGAAATGTATAGTACTTGTCGTGTGTATCGCTTATGTCAGGTAACAACATTGACACATTATTTTATTGACATTCATGTAGACACACGAATCATGTTTGGTTGTCCTCAGAAGTTTGAATACCGGTATATTATCAAACTTAAAATTGGATCCAGTAAAATCACAAAAAAACAATAGAAAGCGAGAGACAGAAATAACAACTGATTGCTTGAAGGCACCAGCAATTCACGCATGATCCGGTGTATGGTGCAAAATAACCAAGAGTGTATTATATCCAGGTTAACAATATAACAACATTTCGCAAATAAAAATCATTATTAGGAAATACATTCACCGTGAGAGCAAATGACAATACAGTGAAACCCCGCTATAACGCGATATTTGGGGTCCATAAAATTTGATAGCGGAAAAAGTGGGGTCGCGTTATTGCGGGGTTTTACTATATTTTACCTTATTCAGAGAACAACGTACACACATCTAATGTACAGCATGAATAGGGTATCAACACCGTTTACTATCTGATATCGATCCGTCTTTGTTTTCCCACATGACAACCCTTTGATTGAGCCACGAGTTTGATACAGCTGTACTTGTTCAGTGCCAAGTAATAGAGAATGGTTATTTGAACTCACTGTGATCTTGCCGCCCAAGCTCAGTCTCTACATAAGCATCCACATATGACAATCTTTGATCTTGCCGCCCAAGCTCAGTCTCTACATAAGCACCCACATATGACAATCTTTGATCAACCACCGCATTGCCTGGTGCTTGGTTGTGTATGCAGTTAAAGAAGAAACATAAGTCGGCTATTGTTTGCGCAATGATTGTATACAGGATGAATTGAAGTCCAGCGCATGTGTTGGCAGCTTAAGTTTTTTGATGTTTATTAAATCGTGAGAATCTTTTATCAACCACCACATTGTCTGATGCTCGATTGTGTATGCAGTTAAAAAAGAAAAAGATGTCGGCTATTGTTTGAGCAATGATTGTATACAGAATGAATTGAAGACAAACACATAGAAAACTTACTGGCTTTACTCATGGATCAGTAATAAGTAACATTTCCGATAATGTTTATTTTGGCATAACACTTCAAGAAATTGGTGAAATTGTTAAATTTCAGAAGCCATGCCACAATCGAATTCATAAGTGATCTCTTCCCCAAAATGATAATAAACCTTTTATACACTAATTCTCGTACTTAAAAAAAAGTTCAAGAAAAATACATGTACCTGTATATAAAATTTCAGGAACCACGCCTCAAACGTATTATACTCGAATTCATACACGATCTCTTCCCCAAAATGATAATTTAATATATACATTATACACACTATTTCTCGTACTTTGAAAAAAAAAATGTTCATGTGCGAATGAATATATGAAATTTTGGGAGCCATGCTACGATTAGGGCTGTCAAAAACAACGGAAAACTTCACCCGGATACGCGTTGTGCTGTTTAACAGGTAACCGGGTACTCGTTAGAACATGAAAGACATGTACAACCCTAGTTACCTCACTGTCAAATTTTCACAAACCTTGATTGTTGTAGGGTCACAAAACGAACCGACTATTTACATCATTTTGCACATTGTTTACCACACTTTATCCACTATTTCGCATTCTCTTTTTCGCATTTTACCAATTGGCACTTTCGCATTTTCACATTCGCAATTTACCCACACCCAATGGGAGATGGCTGATAGTCTGTCGACGGAGATAATTTGTTTTCCTGTTGTACTTCAAGTTGTCTATTATAAATTGAGCTATAATATTTTGTTTGATTTGTCAATAATAATTTATTAATATTACAATGTCGTTTCACTTATTAATAAACTTCCAACAACTTCCACAGCGTGTTTTGTTATTTATTACTCACGGCGAATGGCGGTGAAAGTCAACTTCCAGTTGAGAACTTGAATACTAAAGAAGGTTTACACTTAAGTAAGTAAGTAAAACAGTACAATATTAATCTTTCAAACTAGATAAAATAAAGTTTTTTGAATGTTTTTATGAACTAAAAACTAAAAAATGAATGAACTAAGAAAGCATTTATCAAATCTAAATAATACCAGTCTGTCCTAGTGTACAAGTACATGATCATTGTTCCCAGCACAATTTCCAGTTTCTGCTAAAAAAAAGACCAACATATCGACCGTATCTGGTGACAGCGATGCACGTTTCCTGTTTGCAACGTGTCCTGCCGTCGAAAAAGCACTTTCGGATGGAACTGATGTTGCAGGAACACGGAGATATTTTCGCGCAAGGGCAGCCAGCCTGGGATATCGTGATGTATTATCTCACCAATACTGAAGAATGTCACCATTAACATGAAGTGGCGTCTCCGACAGATATGTTGCCAATTTGTCTACCGATGCAGCGTTGTCGTCTGCAGCACACAGAGAAGCTAGATCATCGAAAATGTTATTTTCGGCGACATTTTCCATTCTCTGTCTCTTCGGTTCCGGTTCATCCATTTTGTCAGTGATTATGGCAACAGTGGTTAGCGGCATCAACTCCAGTCTGACAGCAGCGTACGTCTCCTGTCGTGGTGCTTCCTCAAAAAATGTCAGAAGTTTATAACGCAGATCGACGACTGCAGCCTTAGCTACATTTAGCACGCTGTATCCGGTAGGATAATAGCGGGTTTGAAGTTCATTCGTGATGGGTTTCCGACATTCTTTAATTGCAGCATCATCATCTGGTTTCAAATCGGAAATGTTTTTCATTATTATATACAAGTGCGCATACACAGACGAGATGGACGGGTACTTTTGTCCAGATGACATGATGGTATCTTGTTTGAAAGGCTTTAGTATAGGTATGAGAGCTTCAGCCAATGACCAGTTTTTGTCCGTCATTTCAAAAGTAGAAGCGATGCTGCGGACTGTTACCTGTGGGTCAGACAGAACTGCACCGATTGCCCACCGTAATTTCACGAGGCGTTCCAACATATCCAGAGTCGAATTCCACCTTGTGGAACAATCTGTGATAACTTCCGAAACTGCAGCGGTGTCATTATTTTGTAGTGCTTTCTGTTTTTCACGCAAAGCCTGAGCTGCAACTGTACTGCGTTTAAAATGTGCAGCTATTCTCCTGGCAGCACCAAGCATTCTGGCTATGGCTTTCACTTTTAAACCAGCGCTAATTGTCAATAGCAACGTATGAGCAAAGCAAAGTTGATCTGGCCAGTCATCCAGCAAGTCCATGGCTGCATTCATATTTGATCCGTTGTCATGGACTGTTGCAGCTATTTTATTCACTGGAATGTTCCACTCATTGGCACAATCACTCAGACGAACACTGATGTTTTGCCCAGTGTGTCGTTCCGGAGTCTCTCTTGTCTGCAAAATGGCTGATTCCAGTTCCCACACAGGATTTATCCAGTGAGCAGTCACGCACATATAGGCAATGTTCTGCAACGATGTCCACAAATCCGTTGTAAATGCTGCATAATAAGCCTTTTCCAATTCCACCAACATTTTCCGAACGCCTTCATCATACCGTTTCTTTATCAACGCAGTTGTCGTTGTTCTTGATTTGATTTCGTAGTCTGGCTCTAGAAAATTAATTAGGCTTTTAAAACCGTCTCCTTCCACAATACTTATCGGCCGCCCATCTTGTGCAAGTAAGGCCGCAATTCTCTGATCAATTTCTAAGGCCCTGGCTTTTGATAATTTTGGTTTCCCGACCATGAATGAAGCAATGCACGGAGTATTACTTGTGCTGACGTTATTATCGACGTCGATGCGGTATGTTCCAACGAGATGGTTCCGCAAAGTACTTGTGTTTCTACCTTTTGCAGAAAGCACCAGTTCACACAATTTGGAACGAGCACTATTCTCATTTAGTCATTCAGCATGCGTCCACATTTTAGAAACTTTGCCCATTACTCTTTGTTAAATATTTCTTTAAATAGAAAATAATATCACTCCCTATAATAACTGTGTTTTGTTAGACACACATGCAGCGCTTCTAAAATGGCAATAGCAAACAGGGCTACAGCGACTGCGTGGTTACGTGGTATCACTGGTACATACCAGTGACACCACGTGACCACGCAGTCGCTGAAGTGATATGTTAACACGAGTAGTCTACATATTAGTGTTTTGAACTGTGAAGCTGTTCGCATAGCCAAGCATGCAGCAGCCATTTAGTAGTGGGCCACTGATGCATAACGGGTGGTCCTACTCCTAAATATAGACCGGAGCTGCAACTCAGACCAGCGTACTGCTGATGATATATGATATTTTGATAGTGTTGTCGACAAATTATTTTTTTGAACAGGTCTCGTCATTAATTTTCAATGCCCGGGTTTTTCACTACGGTCGGGTACCCGTTGACAGCCCTAGCTACGATCGCGTTATATCCGATTCGCGTTATAGCGGGGTTTCACTGTATTTTCGCTAGGATGGGATACAGAACGTGTTCTTAAAGACAATGCCGTGTATATTATTTACCCTGCAGACATCAATGCCTGTTTGTATCAGTTACAATTACAGATGGCAAACAACAGAAGACCGGGTGGTGAATAAACACAGTGTAGCGAATAATAAAGTCATTGTTTCAACTTACCAGTAGGATTTCAAATACAAAGTTTATTTTATTACAAAGCAAGCAGACCCTGGAAGCCAACTTTGGATTATTTTAAGTGTGCAGATTTTTTCTATACAAAGTCGGCAGACCAAGGGAAGCCGGCTTTGGTTTCTTTTAGCAGTATTCACAGGAATTTTGAAAATAAATTGAAACAATGGAACAGTCTGGGTCTGTAAGTGACACTTTGAGCATACATTTGTGAAATGTACTGGTATTAACGGATTTGCCACAACTGAACAGGCGTCAGTTGTGCGGCATGATCACAGGAAGTTCAAATAAATTCTGTCAGATGAATATAGGACTCTAATTGGCACTGAACAAGGATCAACTCGGCGGCTCGATCAAAGGGTTGGGAAAACAAAGTGAGGCTGCCTTTACAAGCTAAGGGATTTGCACAAGCAGATAACTGAGGAAATATTACTTGGGAATTAGATCTGGCTTATGAAAAAGGCAAATATAAATCAACTCAAAACTTTGATTGCATCAAACAGTGATTATACAGCAAAACAAAATATAATACAAGTACGGGTTGCTCTAGTCTCCTATATTGCCCATAGATTTATCAAATTTTGTTCTTCAAAAGTTTGCAGATAAGAAGACAAGTCTAAACATACAACACTGACAGCGGTTTTTATTTTATTTATTTAATAAAATATAAGTTCGAGTGCATTTTTTTTTACCAGCTAAGCATCGATATTATAATTTAAAAGGTGTCCCAAAACTTATGACTAAAAAAAACGATCTGTCCCAGAACTTACAGTGCACAAAAAATTACTTAAAAAATTAATTTATGGTGTCCCAACATATACGGTAAATATGGTAAATGATTAGTTTGTTTTATTTTGCTCTGCCAGTGGACACAGCATATTAAAAATATAGCTAGAACTGAAACAATATTAACAACAATTGCACACGACAGGAGAAACAGACTGAAGTACGCAGTAATATAATATTTTCTGAATGTTTTTTAACTCTGTTTGTCTTTGGACACCAAAAATTATTCACCAAAATAATATTTTAATGCCATATAATTTTTGGACAATGTTTATCAATATCTTTTTTCCAGAACTTTTGTTATGCATCTTGTTTTCAAGCAAAAGTCTCAGTGTGTTTGCCAGTAATCAAAGGGCTTGTATCATTGCATATTTAGCAATAAACATACTTGTAACAATATAATATCATAATTAAGCTAAATATATGGTCCCTCCAATTTCCTTGACACCATGTTTTCAGAATTGGTAATTTCAATCGTTCAAAATGTTCTGCACCAAGTACAATTTTATTTATGCTGACAGAAATTTAAAACATTTAAATTTGAACTTAAACTAAGGAATGTTTTACTCATACTAAAAATTATGTTCGAATAGGCAACTGTCAGACAATGAAAACCACTTTGATTATCCACATTATCTTGTGCATTAACAGAAAGTGTTGGCAATAGGCAGTAGTAGAAATAGCTTACATGCTCCACAACTCATGATTACTAATTGTGATATACTCGAAAATGTGATGTAGACAGTTCACATTATCAGTAAAGTGAATTAACTTGTGCGTTATAAAGTTTTAACTACCGTATATACTATACTCGATTATAAGTCGACTCAACTATAAGTCGAGCCCCCCCCTTTTTAGCGCTGCAAAAGGTGATTTTCTCTATGACCCTCCTATAAGTCAGGATGTATTTTGGAAGTCAGATCCGTCTGAAGGGGTGACTTCTTAGTGAGTCAGAAATGCACTTTAGAAATATAAACAAGCCAAACTAGATAGATATATAAGAAAAATAAAGACAAAACCAGTGTAAAATACAATTATATTATTGAGTGAAATATGTCACAAATAAATTGACAACTTACAATTTGTCCATCTTTGTGTAATAAAGTCCATTGAAATCCATAATGCTTGACATTTTAAATCCATTTATATGATAAATCCACGAATTCAATTATAGGTCACATACCGGTATACAAATAGAAGTTCAGAATGATCTGATTCACAATATCCGTAATATGTTAATTCCATACATCGTACAAATAAACAACGAAAGTTAAGTCCACTTTTTTGTGAATCACGGTATCCTATAAATGTCACTATCTAATGTCATCTTGTACAAAGTCCAAGAATTAATCCTCATTGTCTGATAAAGTTCTGAAATCCTACATCGTCGTCTAGTCATTGTAAATCGTCATCGTCTAGTCATCGTGATATCAAAATGTGTTTATAATATACAAACAACATAGAGAATTTTCTGCTTGAAGTTAAAATATTGCTTAAAACTAATGTTAAATGCAAATATGCATAATGAGAAATACAGGACACAGTTCAAATAAGAGAACCATAGCACACACACACACACACACATGCACACACACACACATATATATATATATATATATATATAATTTTTGCATTTCTTGCATCACTGCCACTTCTCCCTAAAATTCAAGTCTAGCTTGACCCCTGTATATGTATACTACAGGTTACAGGCATATATCATGGTGGTTAAGATACGTCTCTCTCTCTCATTGGGGACCTTGGTGGCCTTTACATGTCACTCTCTCATCTCACCTCTGTCCATGCAAGTTTGTCTAGATTCGACCAATGTGGGTATATGCGAATGCTTGCCAATAGCTTCCCATGGATCGGTTGTTGTTCCTGGGGTCTTCCCAGGTTCTTCCGCCACCAAATATACTGGCCGCCAGGTGTAACCTATCATGTGCTGAAAAATGGCGTTAAATCTCACACAACCAAACCAAACCCCTCTTTTTTTTGTTTTGTTGTTGATAACATTACTGAAAATCTTTTTTTTCTAAGAGGTTTGGGAGTAAAGAATTTTTTTTGCATGACAACTTCTTATGGCATGTACAAGGAAGGTATATGTGGATGGGTTAATTGATGCCTCTGAAGCAAATTTTCTGCTTTTTACAAAATTTTGAACTTGTATGACTTGTATTTGTTTTCTTTGTTTTTTGTTGTTGTTGTTGTGGCAGTCAGTATATAAATGTGTCACAAGCATTATACTGCTGTTTGCAGGTGAGTGTTTAAAGGCACCATGTGTTGTTTTTGATGATGATGACAATAACATCAAAAACAATGACAATAACTCGTGATACCTGCGAGGGATGGTTTTTCATTGGATGACACATCACATGATTTTATATTTCCTTATGGTGCATAGTTATTCTTGGTTTTGGTTTTGTGGTTTTGACACCATTTTTCAGCACAATAGGCTATATTTCACGGCCATTATATATCTGGTGGAGGAAGAACCTGTGGAAAACCCAGGGAAGAACCAGTTACCAATGGGAAGCTACTGACAAGCTTTCTCACATCTCCACGTGGACAGAAGGGAGATGTCAGTGATCTGAAAAGTCAAGCGCCTTAGATCACTTGGACACCTGGGTCCTCAGTTATTGTCACATCAGGGGTCACTCTACCAGGTGAAACATCAGGGGTCACTCTACCAGGCGAAGTGGGCGACTAAGTCACCGAAAAAATGTAAACTTCGCCTTCTTCTGTTAAGAAAGTGAAAACAACTTCGCCCTGTCATTTTTTTTAAATTTTTTTTTTTTAAATCTACACAGAGCGACAGTATTTAATGACTTTTGAGATGCTCCCTGAACCCAGCCAAGTAGTTAGTATTGAATTAAGCCCTAGGCGAAATGGATTGCATTATGTATTGGCAGGTGTTCATATCAATTGCGTTAACAAAACAAACTCTTGCGCATTCACAGGCAAGTGTTTTAATAGCTGATTGACCAATTAACTCTTTTCCACCGCAAGATACCGCTGCCCGATTTCCGCAAGTTATCATTATGATGATGAAAACTTAACTTGTGTTTCGAAACTAAATCATCTATGTGTAAATAACAATTTGTTTTTATAATAGAATTGGTGAAAGCACTTTCTAATTTATATTTTGAAGATTTAAACTGCCCTGCTTGCATTATTTTCTTCAGAAAATAAGTTTGAAACCATCAGCGAACCTGCTAAGGGATAATAATGGCGGACATTGCCGTGTCTTGGAAGTACGTTTTCATTAGACTGTCTATTGTCGTAATTCACTGGACACGCATATTTAAGGAAATTATACAATTCGTAGAAAGCAAAGTGTAACTATTATGTGATAAAAGATTTAGCCTAAAAATAACAACGTGTTGGTCAGAAATGTATGGGACAATGCTTGTGGAATCGATAAGTGCTGTAACTTAAAGTCAAAGTTGTTTCTCACAGTTCTCATTTTTGTGAAAATACGAGAACAAGTAGCAAAGAAAAAAAAAATATCCAACCAATACACAACGTTATTGTGAGTACATAGACAAATATTAAAACCATACATTTTGAATCCTATCTAGAGATTGTTGTAACAAAGCTAGAAAGTGAGTGGTCATATGAAGAAAATCCCCGTTTCTAAAAATAGATGCATCTACAAAAAAACTTCACCAAATAATAAGTCAAAAGATTCACATTTAATTTAGAATCGGCTCCCTCAACATGCAGTTGTAAAGTTGAGATTACTCATCAGTGACCACTGTGGTTTGAATGGCTGAACACTATGACGTTGAAGACATGCATATACATGTGCTGTCAAGTGCGTGTTATAGCCTAATATAGGGGTTGTTTCAAACTAGTTTAGAAATGTTTTCGACTGCTATTTGCTAGTGAAGAAACCAACAAAAAAAATTTCTTTAAGTGGTAGTTGCTTAAGTATTTTACCTATTTTTAATTGCAATACTGTAATCTATGTACTCCTGTCAGTTACAATTAATTACAATTTATTTTTTCTGCTATGCTTTTTTGAAGTCATATGGCCAAAATACATTGCATATTTCCCTCCAGCTAAACATGTACTCTTTCAAGTATGAAAACACTGCATATGAGTATGATACATTCATATACTTACAAAATGTGTTTATAATATACATACAATATAGGAGAATTTTCTACTTGAAGATAATGTTAAATGCAAATATGCATAATGGCAAATACAAGGCTCAATTCAAATAAGAAAATCAAAGCAATACACATATACACACACACACACACACACATATATATATATATATATATATATATATTGCGTTTCTTGCTATGATGCCACTTCTTCCTGTTCTGCTCTCACTTCTCCCTATTCTGTCCAAAAGGAGAAGTCACTTCTCCCTAAAATTCAAGTCTACCTTGACACCTGCACATGATCATGATATTATTGGCTTAAATGTGATGTCACAATATTATGTTCTTAGCGTTGTGCAGTTGAAATGGCATATCTAGAATTCTAAAGCCCATTTTTTCATTTTTTCTCTATCGTGTAATAAAACATTATTGCAGAACTTTGTTTTGATGAAGATGAAGTTTTAGGAACAAGTAAACCTATCGTATTAATCTCTGTGCTTCACATCAGTCAGTATGATGTTTACTTTTTCATAAACCTTGATATTCACCTAAATAAAAGTTTATAATTATATAATATTGTGCTTTGAGAGTATTTATATAGGTGTAGTGGTAGCAATGGTTATTCCCTTGAGGAACTACTGTTGCTGCCACAGAGGCATCAGGTTGTAACCAGGTGTATGGCAAAGAGTCTGTAATTGTATAATATAATTTTTCTTTCTCTCATTCTTCCTCCTTCTCAAATAGTTCTAAATGCAATATTGCTGTACTAGTTTGTATTTTTTTCTTTTTCAGTAATATTTTGAGCAGTGCCTGAAATCCCCCATAGCCTTTAAGAATATTTAGATAGAAATTGGTGTTGTTGCAGCAATGGTTATTCCCTTGAGGAATTACTATCGCTGCCACAGCGGTGTGTGCAGTACGGTAGTGACAAGATCCATGGCAAGGATGAGAGTTGCTGAGGTATGTATTTCACCTGAAATGGTGTTGAAAATATATCCATTGTAATGTAAAGAAAGTCGTGACAGTACCCATGCTTTTCTTAACGGCGTCCTGAGGAAATATTTAGCCTTAAAAATCATGTCCATGGCATTTATCCTCTCGGTGCAAGTTGTAGAGAGAAAATGAAATACTTTTATGTCCTTGTTTTAAATGTCAGAACTTTTAATGCACAAAGGTCTTAAGATCTAAAAACATAACCTATGGTTCTGTTGTCCAGTATAGAAACCATTATGGAAAATTACTTGCCAAAAACTTGTTCATTGTATTGATGTTTCCTCATAAATTAATATTAATGTTGCCTTTATTTCCAGTGTTGGTGGTTTATAGTAAAAACGGCCCTATTGACATTTGTACATATTTCATGCAAGTCCTGTGCCACTTTATATATCATTTTAAATCAGTACAACAGGCTGGTTTTGATGACTTTAAAAACGAGTTACTGGGAATGGGTGCAGATATGCTTTTTTGGTAGGTTTGATCATTGTAACACATTGTTTGTACAACTTTGAAAAATCTGTGATTTTGATGGGTTGCCTTGAACTTGAATTTTAAAAATGGTTTTATCTTTGAGAAGTTCTTCAATTTCTTCACAGACTCCTTGTTTTGTTCCCAAATTCCTTGAATTTATCTTTGGGAATACAAAACATTAGAACTGAATAAAATATATCACTTTTTAAATTCAGATTTTTTAGAATTTACTTATTTTTCAAATATAATGAATAGATAAATGGTACAGAATTTATTTGTCATAAAATTTGTGTTACATCTCAGACTCACTTTTTAATTTTTTTTAGAGTTATTATAACTTGTCCAGGTTACATAATTATAAAACACCTGATATTTATTTCTGTATGAAAGGAGATAGTTCCTTATGCATATTGTGTAAAACAAAATATTTTTTTTTGTTGAACAAAAGATGTAACACAAGACACCAAATGAGATAAATTTCAAACAATTTCAACATTATCATTGAAAAATATCCAAATGATATTGTGATTGTGTAATTATAAAGGATGCAAAGAACAAATCTCGTTTCTTATATTTAACATATAGGTCAGGATATGGAAACTGTAGCCATTAATATGCTGCAGATGTAACAGCATACCATTTTTGCTTTTTAACAATGATTGTGAAATACATCAGATGCATACCTGTCAACCTCCCGAGACAAAAACCTGTACACCAGACAAAAAAAAAACTTACAAAGACCAGAAAAACCTTATGCCAAAGACAGGGCTGATCAAATTTTTTTTTTCATCCACTTGTCCAGGGGAAGTGGTTTCAGAAAATTCACTTGTCCCACCTTACTTTTCACTTGTCCCACCTTATTTTTCACTTGTCCCAAAATGGTAATCACTTGCTGAGATTTGATGAGATGTATGTACTTAATATATAGAAAGAACAAATGAAATAATATACAACATAATTATTTTTTAAAAGAATTTCATTTTTCTAAAACAGTTGTTGATGTACATTTGGCTACTTCAGGTACACGTAAATATGTTTTAGCTGCTGGATTTTGAAAAAAATGTCAATGTACATGTCTGCCACCTGCACCAGCACTAAGCCAGCAGTTGATAGCTGTGTCTGAGTTAAAGTCCTCAAGCTCTGGTCCATTTAGTGAAATGTTAATTAGAATTTTTACACTCTCTTGGTTTAAGGAATTCTCACACTCAGTAGCAGTCTTACATTTTATCCCTCCACTTTCACAAGATTTGTACTTCTTCAAATTGTCCTTATTACCTTCCTTGTGAAAATAATTAGCAAAACTCATTTTATACACATAGTAACTATCAGCTTGCTTGACAACTACTTCTAAAGTGATCATAAACATTTTCTCTTTTAAATACGAACAGAGCTCATTAATAAGCATAATTGTCTCGCTTCAAACGCAATATCGCATGTGAAAGTTGATCGTCTGTATAATCAGTTAAAAATGAAAGAGTCATTACTTTCATTTAATCAGTTCATAAGGAAACCAACACTGATGTTGGTAAAGTATACCTTTCATTAATTTAATTACCTGACTCGCTGGATTAAAATCAAAGTGAGCCACTTGTGAGGATCTGGTTTGAGTAAACACAGTGCAACAAAGCCGCTTAAAACTCTTAATTAATCATACCGGCTTTGTTTTGTTTGAGGTGTTTTGATTTGCCGATAATTAGGTCGCTTAGCCCAATATGCAGTCAAGCGGTAACAGAATGTACACTTACGCGATAGTTATCACTGAGCACCTGTAGGTGTTATACAGGATATAAATGTATACATGGAGAGTAGTAGAATCAAATATTCAGTACGCCCAGAGGGCATGAATGGCCAAAAAAAGGTAGATGTAGTAATTAAAGCATGAAAATAAGGACTTGCTGAGATTTTTTTTAAAAAATATAAAAACTGTACAAAACCGTACGGCCATACACTGCAAAACGACCCCAAAAAACATACAAATTACGGGATTCCCGTACAGGTTGACAGGTATGCAGAGGGTTATCCAAACGAATGATCATCAATTTGAAACTTAAAAGATGATGAACTGTCACTGGATCCTGATTTCCTCTAGAGTCAACCAGAATTTTCCTCGGAATGGAAAATGCCCTTTCAGTGTCTGCATTAGAATGTGGCAATGTCAGTACAACTCTACCAAGTCCACCAAGAAGCTTAAATTGTTTCCTGCTTGTGGGTAGTTTTCAGATTGCCGACTGTCTGCCAAAACTGCTCCAGATTGGTACTGTACTGTCTGGGTTGATTTGGGAAGTTCTTCTTTGGGAGTCCGAATGTAGTCCTGAATTTCTTATTCCAGACTAGTGCAGTTTTCTCATTCTGGGTTAATATCATGAACTTCTCAGACAGCTTCACCACTGCAATACAAAATGCAAAACAGAAGAACTTTCTAATAAACTGTTTTTTATGCTGCAGTTGAGATTTCTAAGAAATAATACATGTCCATAAGATTTAAATCCAGAAATTGCTTCTATCAATATAATTCTCTCGGAATTTCATTGAAACAGTTTTAAAAACCACTGGCATACATGCCATAACATGACGTGTCACGCGAAAAACACGATTTTGGACTCCCAAACCCCACGACACGGTCGTGTTTCGAAAAACACGATTTTCAACAATCTTTTTTTTTTTTACATTTCTTGACCACATTGATATATGCTTGTAATCTTTTGTATATATAAACAGTAAACAGTGGTGCTCAGAGCTCATGTAAAACTATCCTCAGGCAGCTTATACAGCTGTTTTAAAGACAATTAAAAGGTAAGGTGGTCAGAGATAAACAGAAACCTTTCAGATATTTACTGAATTGGCTTACAATAGCAAGGGTGATGTGTCGTGTCAAATCCTTTGAGCACTGCCGAGGGAGAGCCCATTAGGCTAATTTGCATAGGTAAAGTACACTAAGTGGAACAACCCAATTAAACAGATGCGTGTTGAAAAACAAATGTTATTACACATCACTGACTGTATTGAATGAGAAATATTGAAGTCATCTTTATTAAAGTTTGTGATTAGTGGCAACGTTTCTTTGAAGTCGGATTTTTACTCTATATATAAAATTCAAAACTTGATTATTTCGGTAGGTTGAATAACAGCACCGTTCAATCTCTACTGCAGTGTTGCAACTTGAATCCAAAGGTCAGGGGAAACTGTGTCCCCTTACCCTCCAGATTGGGGGGATACACAACATTGTAAAGGGACAAAGGAAAATTGTAGTAGATAATGCACTGGAAGTGCTTTAAAAAAAAAAAAAAAAAAAAAAAAAGATAATCTTTTGCCACCTTAACTTTTTCATATTTTCTTGGGACATTTACATGATTGTAATAAACATTTTATCATGTGATCAAGTAACTCATGAAAACATAACATGTTTGAATATCTGGTTAACCTGAAATGAACTGCACCATGGAATTTTGATAATTTAAAAGTGTTAAATTATTAATAAAATGACAAATTGTGTATTTGCATAAATTAGTACTTCTTTTCATTAATTCATCCGGAGAATAAATTAAATCTTCACTACCGTAGTTGTGACTTTAACCTCGAAAATAATTTACAATAGCAGTGATCAAAGACTTGAGCAACTCGGCCGACTACCACCTTAACTGTTTTCATTGACAATTAATTGTTTTGAAATGGATATTCATTGCCATCTTACAGGTTTTATCACTTTTAGCGACTTAAGCCATTGCTTGCGCCAACTTAGACTTGCATGGATGCTCATTTGCGATGGAAAAGTGTAGGCATATTTGTGAACACAAATGACACTTACTTTACCGTCAAACTAACTACATAAATATTGAAACCAGCATAGACTGCATGTAATTAAAAATACATTCCACTGTCCAATGGATTTTAAAGACAGTAACTCTGTGTATTTTTGTATTTAATGTCTGTGAAGTTGTGACCATGTTTGTGGTGATGTTATTTGACAATGCTAAATCTACCATTTTTTTAAATTTTATTTTTTAAAAGTATTTTAAATGCTTCAGAGAAAACACACGGTATTTACTATTATTCAGATTTGAATTTCCAGCCATTTGCCTTAGGCTGATTTCAAAAGATAGCTTATTCTCATTTGGATGACGTCGCTTTTGGGGGGTTACGCGCACTGACCCCCCTTTGGCACCTAAAAACACACTTTTTGAATCTCAAAAAAACCCCAACACTGTCTGGGAATATGGCAAATATGCACTGGGGTGAAATTTTCCTTCAGTGGTACCCATCACTGCTTTTAATTTCCAATTAGTAGTGCAGACTAATAATATTGTTTCATTGTTCACCCATCAATAGCTAATAATTATCAATATTGATCATGGGAGAAAAGACGACCTACCTAATCAGATTAGCGAGTATTGATTGCACTCCCAAGCATCTAATGTTGTTTTAATGTCTAAGATTTTTGTCCACATGAAGCACTGATGCATGCATTATACCATCACACCCTTTGTGACTTTAAGCCTAATTTTCAGATGCCTTTGTTGTCATCATTATCATCACAATCACCATCCTTTAACAACAACAATGAAATCCAGAAAATGATTATCACTTAACTAGCATTACAAACGAAGACAAAATCCTCATTCAAGCCAAGGCATTATGGATTCCTGTACTGTATCCATAATATTCATATTATTCATTTTGCATGTATTATTATTATTATAATTTTATGCACAACACAAATACAGATGTATACGAGGAAAGGTTTAATATATGCATTGTAAGAACTTAAAGGTTACATGAGTATATGCATTCTCTCTCTCGATTCAACTACATCAAAAATGTATAACTACAATAACATAAATACTTAAACAAATAAAATATTTGGCTCTCTCTGTGGGGGCTACTCATGGGCTAGAATCTGAATGAAACACTATACGAGACTATGATGATTCCCAATTGGTGCTAGGCTGATCCCAGCATTAGAGTGTATTCTGGGCTGATCCCAGCATAAGTAGACTGTGCTAGGCTGATCCCAGCTCAAGTAACATCTGTGCTAGGCTGATCCCAGCATTTTAGTGTATTCTAGGCTGATCCCAGATTAAGTGGACTATGTGCTTAGTCATTCAGGTGTATTCTGGGCTGATCCCAGCTCCGGTAGAATCTGTACTAGGCTGATCCCAGCATTTAGTGTATTCTGGGCTGATCCCAGCATAAGTAGACTGCTAGGCTGATCCCAGCTCGAGTAACATTTGTGCTAGGCTGATCCCAGCATTCGAGTGTATTCTGGGCTGATCCCATCTTAAGTAGGCTATGTGCTAGGCTGATCCCAGCATAGTAGTGTATTGCTAGGCTGATCCCAGCATTCGAGTGTATTCTGGGCTGATCCCAGATTAAGTAGGCTAGGTGCTAGGCTGATCCCAGCATAGTGTATTCTGGGCTGATCCCATCTTAAGTAAATCTAAGCTAGGCCGATCCCCGCATAGGAGTGTTATTCTGGGTTGATCCCAGATTAGTGGAATAGAGCTAGGCTGATCCCAGCATGAAGAAAGTATTCTTATTTTTTTTGTCTATTTAAACCTGTATGAGAAATGTATTAAACAGGCATGGCCTTTATGTTTTTAGTATAGCAGATGAGTATCCGATTGGGGGAAAATACGCCCTAGCCCATGGCAGCCCCATGAGAAAATAATGAAGCAAAAGTAACGAAAATACAAGGGGCACACCCCACCCTGTAGGCACCAATGGGAGGTGTCAGGGGTGGTGGCGGGCCAGCATAAATCTATAAGACTAGTTGGATGCCGAGACCGCGTGCTCAATGTCTGTACCTTGGAACGTCCAGAGAAGTGACCGATCCATGGTACTCTATATGATCATGTGATGCTACATCCAGACCATCTAGTTTGGTTGGCCATTTGAATTCAGCTGCCAATGCTAACCAATAGAAAGGGTTCTGATCATGCACACCATATGTGATCCTCCAACAAACCCCATGTAGACAGCACGTGTAAGGGGCTAATAATAGCTTCTTGCACAAGTCCCAGTCTGCCTACCAATTTCCAGGTACATGTACAAACCCGCCTATATAAGTGTTAGCTTACGACTAAGCAATATAATCCTACATCACATCAGCCTGCCACACCACCAATACCTCCATTAATTGTCATTATCATGATAAAGCTCATTATAAGACTGGCAATATGTACATAAAATAAATCAAGAACATCCAGTTGTGCA
This sequence comes from Margaritifera margaritifera, assembly GCA_029931535.1. NCBI lineage: Eukaryota > Metazoa > Mollusca > Bivalvia > Unionida > Margaritiferidae > Margaritifera > Margaritifera margaritifera. Next base: position 25,363 of record JAQPZY010000064.1, read on the forward strand.
TAAACAAAAATTAAGTAATTATCATTTTATGCACAACACAAATACAGATGTATACGAGGAAAGGTTTAATATATGCATTGTAAGAACTTAAAGGTTACATGAGTATATGCATTGTCTCTCTCGATTCAACAATTCAACTACATCAAAAATGTATAACTACAATAACATAAATACTTAAACAAATAAAATATTTGGCTCTCTCTGTGGGGGCTACTCATGGGCTAGAATCTGAATGAAACACTATACGAGACTATGATGATTCCCAATTGGTGCTAGGCTGATCCCAGCATTAGAGTGTATTCTGGGCTGATCCCAGCATAAGTAGACTGTGCTAGGCTGATCCCAGCTCAAGTAACATCTGTGCTAGGCTGATCCCAGCATTTTAGTGTATTCTAGGCTGATCCCAGATTAAGTGGGCTATGTGCTTAGTCATTCAGGTGTATTCTGGGCTGATCCCAGCTCCGGTAGAATCTGTACTAGGCTGATCCCAGCATTTAGTGTATTCTGGGCTGATCCCAGCATAAGTAGACTGCTAGGCTGATCCCAGCTCGAGTAACATTTGTGCTAGGCTGATCCCAGCATTCGAGTGTATTCTGGGCTGATCCCATCTTAAGTAGGCTATGTGCTAGGCTGATCCCAGCATAGTAGTGTATTGCTAGGCTGATCCCAGCATTCGAGTGTATTCTGGGCTGATCCCAGATTAAGTAGGCTATGTGCTAGGCTGATCCCAGCATAGTGAATTCTGGGCTGATCCCATCTTAAGTAAATCTAAGCTAGACCGATCCCCGCATAGGAGTGTATTCTGGGTTGATCCCAGATTAGTGGAATAGAGCTAGGCTGATCCCAGCATGAAGAAAGTATTCTTATTTTTTTTGTCTATTTAAACCTGTATGAGAAATGAATTAAACAGGCATGGCCTTTATGTTTTTAGTATAGCAGATGAGTATCCGATTGGGGGAAAATACGCCCTAGCCCATGGCAGCCCCATGAGAAAATAATGAAGCAAAAGTAACGAAAATACAAGGGGCACACCCCACCCTGTAGGCACCAATGGGAGGTGTCAGGGGTGGTGGCGGGCCAGCATAAATCTTTAAGACTAGTTGGATGCTTAGACCGCGTGCTCAATGTCTGTACCTTGGAACGTCCAGAGAAGTGACCGATCCATGGTACTCTATATGATCATGTGATGCTACATCCAGACCATCTAGTTTGGTTGGCCATTTGAATTCAGCTGCCAATGCTAACCAATAGAAAGGGTTCTGATCATGCACACCATATGTGATCCTCCAACAAACCCCATGTAGACAGCACGTGTAAGGGGCTAATAATAGCTTCTTGCACAAGTCCCAGTCTGCCTACCAATTTCCAGGTACATGTACAAACCCGCCTATACAAGTGTTAGCTTACGACTAAGCAATATAATCCTACATCACATCAGCCTGCCACACCACCAATACCTCCATTAATTGTCATTATCATGATAAAGCTCATTATAAGACTGGCAATATGTACATAAAATAAATCAAGAACATCCAGTTGTGCATAAACAAAAATTAAGTAATTATCATTTTATGCACAACACAAATACAGATGTATACGAGGAAAGGTTTAATATATGCATTGTAAGAACTTAAAGGTTACATGAGTATATGCATTGTCTCTCTCGATTCAACAATTCAACTACATCAAAAATGTATAACTACAATAACATAAATACTTAAACAAATAAAATATTTGGCTCTCTCTGTGGGGGCTACTCATGGGCTAGAATCTGAATGAAACACTATACGAGACTATGATGATTCCCAATTGGTGCTAGGCTGATCCCAGCATTAGAGTGTATTCTGGGCTGATCCCAGCATAAGTAGACTGTGCTAGGCTGATCCCAGCTCAAGTAACATCTGTGCTAGGCTGATCCCAGCATTTTAGTGTATTCTAGGCTGATCCCAGATTAAGTGGGCTATGTGCTTAGTCATTCAGGTGTATTCTGGGCTGATCCCAGCTCCGGTAGAATCTGTACTAGGCTGATCCCAGCATTTAGTGTATTCTGGGCTGATCCCAGCATAAGTAGACTGCTAGGCTGATCCCAGCTCGAGTAACATTTGTGCTAGGCTGATCCCAGCATTCGAGTGTATTCTGGGCTGATCCCATCTTAAGTAGGCTATGTGCTAGGCTGATCCCAACATAGTAGTGTATTGCTAGGCTGATCCCAGCATTCGAGTGTATTCTGGGCTGATCCCAGATTAAGTAGGCTATGTGCTAGGCTGATCCCAGCATAGTGTATTCTGGGCTGATCCCATCTTAAGTAAATCTAAGCTAGGCCGATCCCCGCATAGGAGTGTATTCTGGGTTGATCCCAGATTAGTGGAATAGAGCTAGGCTGATCCCAGCATGAAGAAAGTATTCTTATTTTTTTTGTCTATTTAAACCTGTATGAGAAATGTATTAAACAGGCATGGCCTTTATGTTTTTAGTATAGCAGATTATTATAATTATAATACAGTTGTGATCATGATTTCTTATGAACAATTAAAAAGTTTTAAACTTGCATAAGGAGTTCTCCTGATCCAATGTTACATGTTGGTATTCCAAGGAATCTTGTGGATATCCTGTTTACACGAATTCAGACTGTCAGCATTTTATTATCCCCTTGATCATTTAACTCATCAGTGAGAATGGTGAATTTTTCATTGTGGCACATGTCTGTGACTTTCTCATCCCAATGAAGACCTAAAGCTTGGGTCATAATACGAGTAGTTTTTGTCTGTTTGCATGAGAACTTTTGTGCAATTTCCAAGTCCGGGAACATTATTTTGACTAGATCTGATAATGATCTGCTACCAGAAACGGGAGGTTATGTTTGGCTATAAAGTTGGCAAATAGTGTCTCAGCACATGCAACTTTGTCCACATTTGATGCAGAATCTGCAAACATGGATTAAAGTGATGGCATATTTGTTGTCGCAGTTAATATGCTTTTATGTGATGAGGTTTCTGCATCACACATGTCTTTCTTGCCACCATAACAGATTTTAAAATCAACTTTACAGGAAGAGCAGAATACATATTCATGTCCCTTTGAACTTTATTCCATCCACTGAAATTCCCGTTTCTATCCATCACTGAATTTCATGTGATAATTCAGTTGCTTCAGTTTTTGTATTTTGAAATTTAGAACCCTGATTACACAACTTATTTGTCCATCTACACAAAGACCAACATCTTTGCACATGACTGTAAGTGTACTTGTTGTAACCACCTATGATTTCCATAATTGTCATTTAGTCGATCTATGGGGTACATAATAATGAACAAGAAATTATACAGTGAGATGCAAGAAAGATGCGAGTTTTTGTTGTCCTTGTTACATATTTGTTGAGCAGTTACATCATATTTCATCATAAAGTTTTTGCAAAAAAACCATTGTATTACATATTATAATAAGTGAATTCTGATTTTTTTTTCATATCTGAGTACTAATACCTTTTAATAAAAGGTTTGCTCATTTCAAACCACTAGACATAACAAATGACACAAAAAATGTGTTACTGTAGAATTTGGTACAGGTTACACTGCAGCTATCAAATATTATATTATGTTATCTTCCACCCCCACCCCCACCCCCCAATATAATTAGTTGTATGAAATCATCCCAGAACCAATGATAAAGAATGTTATTTAAATTTTAAAAAATCAGATGAAGATGAAACATGGACGCAAAATTGTGAGATTTTAAATAGGGTGTGTGTGACATCCCTGATATCCAGTTTGAAATTGGCGTGAAGTTTTACTCCTATTGATTAAACGTGACAACTATCTTTAATTTTTCCTTGAAGAATTACTGTTACAAAATCATCCCCAAACCAATGATCAAGAATGTTATTTAAAAGTTCTAAAAATCTGACGTAGATGAAACATGGATACAACATTAGATTTTAAGTGAGAGTACATGTGACCTCTCCACTATCTAATTTTAAATCAGTATGAAGTTTTACTTATATTGATTAAACATGAGAACTATCTTTTCCTTTTCCTTAAAGAATTACTGGTACAAAATCATCCCCAAAACAATATAAAAGAATGCTTTGGGCATTTAAAAATTGAATGAATACATAAGAATGGACATGAACATCGCCCCCCGCCCCCCTGTTTCATATAGTTCTACATTATTTACATTGTACCAAGATACCTATTGAAGATATAACTAGCTGAAGCTGTTCGGCATTCAAGTTTTTTCCAGTGACTAGCAAACACGGGTTTCACCAGCTTTTGCATGTAAAGATTTAAGCAACTTTTATTCAAAATATATAGTTAAAAAATCAAAGAATCACATTTACTGTTCTTAAATATTTGATGATCAAGAAATTGCTTTAATGCTTCGGATAACTTAGGATTGTCAAATTAAATAAACCCCTCAACAACAACTGAAATTTACATGTTTCATGCAATATATAGTTTTAATGAAGTTCATGCAAATATTTTTCCATGAAGGAAGTTTCAATTATCACGGTGTTAAGATTGTACCCGAGTCTAATGTGTGTTGTTATTACAGTCTCGGGTTTTGTGGACAGCTGAGTTTTTCTGATTAATTTTACTTAGACTTCCAATAATGATCTAATTCAGTTGGCAATTTTGCTGGTTATTCTTTAAAAAAGATAACTGGAATGAGAAATTAGAACTCTGCCTTATTTTCAAACAAAGTCCGATGTAATGGTGAAAAAATGTTTTCTAAGTTATACTTTCTGATGTGAACATTCAAATTCTCACCTGAGCAAAATCTGCACATGAGAAAATTTGGTTAGTTTTTCAATGGCTTACAAGATCTAACAAACTGCACAAATGAGCTTGCAAAATCTACCCAATTTACACGCATTGCTAACAAGTTTCTCATGTGCAGCTTATGGGCAGCTCGTGTGAATAGGCAAGATTTTTCTGTACTGGAAGGACTGTACAAACAAATACACATAGGAGCAGAGTCAGAGAGTAAATATGTGAACAAATGAATGAATTAACAAAATAATAAATAAATGTACAAGAAAAGAGTAAAATAGGGGAATTACAAAATATATCAATGCGCAAAGAAATGAGAATAGACAAGACGGGTAAATCACGATATTTGGCCCAGATGTGTTGCACATGGGGGTCAAATTTCAACTTCACATAATTCTGTTGAAACAACTTGATTTTGGAAGTTCAACACTTTAAACCTCTGAAAATTTAATGGTTTATTGAAGAGAAAATGGCAAGTTTATTTTTTTCTTGTTTGCTGGAGGTAGAGTAGGTACTGGTTACGGACACTACAGGGTGAATATAACAAGCAAAGTCAGTCATGGTTTTCACTTGAACATTACATTTTTTGTAATATAACAAACTTGAACTCATAAACAAACAAAAATAATAACTTTTATGTGACTAGATAGGTCATAAGCGAATAAAAGTTTACTCTCTCTTCAGCACCTGCTGAAACACTATTTTAACGGAGCATAACTTTATCAGAATATACTAACAGGGTCAAGGGAAATGGAAAATATTGCTTATATATTGTTGTTTGAACCTATAGGCAATAATCAACCACATGTTCTAGTTCCATTACTGCATATGAAAAAAATTAAATTAATGTACCAGACAAAGGTCCAAACAGTTACGGACACTACATAATTCACGAAATGAATAAACTTATTTTGACATGTTCTGCTTAAATAATCTCTTTCATTCCTTTATCATTAAACAGAAATTGAAAAAGATAATGAAATCTTGGAAGATTGGTACATTTGTTATTAACTTGAGCCCATTAACAGTCTTGCAATACTGAAATTACGAACCTTTCATATCAAATTATAACGACAAGCTATCAGTATAATGCTAAACTTATGAAATTAAGTGTTTAATGAATATATGCAAACAAATTGAGGTGTTTCTTTAGCACTGTGTTTGTCCCAAAGGGGCCCCTCTTAATTACAGCTCCACGAATGATGTTATATGCATTCCTTTTGTCGCTCTCTTTTGCTTTGGCTCTTTCACTTCAGTTAGACTTTCCTGAATTCCTTTAAGTATTGTGTCGGCTGCTTCAATTTTTCTTCTGCATTCTGGACTTGCAATAACATTCTGTTCTGTGAGAATCTTTGAGGTAGATGGAGTGTTAATCAAATATTTTAATGCTTCAGCTTTTCTCTTTGGAGTTTTTGGAAGAGCTGATTTCACTTTCCTCAGACTTCTGTATTTGGAATATCTGGAAGAAAAGATATTCCCATCTTGCTGTGACGAACTGGGAAGATCTAGTTCTGAGTTTTTTGACGAACCCTGCTCACTTCCTTTCAGTTGGACTCTCAATCTCCATATTTGGGTTCTTTGAACAGCTGTTTTCTTTTCCAGAAGTGATGTCTGTCTCTTAGTTTTCAGCTGTTCTTCTGGGTATTGTTTGTTCTGTCTGCAGACTTATTGTTGCCCTGCAATAATGTTTTCTTGTTTTTGACCTTTTCTCTGTACCGTTGCATTTCATCGCGTTTTCGATGTTTAAGTAATTGTAGCTTCTCTGGACAGGACTTGGTTGTTTCTTTTTCTTCTTGCCTTGCTCTTTTCTTTCTTTCTCTGTCCCTTTCCTTCAATTCTTCATCTCTGGATTTGTCTAACTTTTGTTTTGCCCTCCAGGCTTTCACTTTCAGGGCAATTTTTCTTCTTTTCATTACATCATCTGTTTCTGTTTTTTTCCCTCTCGATATGTCCACCAGCTCCATGGTTTCCGGATAGTTTGGATGATCTTAAATCCATATTGGATACTGTTGAGGAAAAAAAACCTGAATTAGAAATCTGTATCATTATCAAACTGAAGTTGTGCCTTAACATAGTGCTTCTGCATTACCAGTTATTAATATCATTAACCTGTGTCATGTGTAACCAAGAGGTTATTACTTGCACTGTCATTTGCAAATATTTGTGTCTACTTATTAATATAATACCAACAATGTCAAGCTTTTTAATAGACTTCTCAGGATTTATAGGAATTAAAACATTTTACTCATCAAAACCCTTTTGCAGAAAAGAAATCTTGTTTAGGTAGGGCTTTTATGTCAGTATGCATTTGATACATATGTGTATTATAGTATGAACATTTAAAACATACATGTTTACAATGCATAGTGTCCGTAACCTTTTTGTATCATATTAACATCATCGATATGTAGACATATTTGAAACCCTTTAGTGTCAGTTAGTTTGTGCATATATTGAAAACAGTCATATATTATTCTGAAGGAAAGATTGAAAGTGTACTAAATGGGGAAAAATAGGACATAATTACTTTTATTCTAACTTTTCATTAAATTTCGCAATTTTTAATTCAAAAATCAAACAAAATTTAATTTAGCAAAAAGTATTGACTTGAGTATTTCAGATAGGTATGATAAAGGACAGTTTAACACAAAAAGTGCTGTATTCGAGCATAATAATGACATAAAACATTGATATCTCATTTGCCTAATATAGGTTATGGACTTGTCGGTAATGATGTTGAGGAATCCGTCCATGCTTCCAAGTGACTCGGTTGAAGCGAAGGTTGCTGGAATGTACTACTTGGATGCAAATACCAAGCACTTATTTTTCTTTTTTGCAGACAAACATTTAATGATGCAATATTGCATAAGGAAAATTGTTGCATCATCCTGTAACATAGAATATTTTCAGCCAAAGATGATGCAATACTAATGATATGGAAAGTTTTAGTTTGATATGGTTAAAGTTTTGAAAAATGGCTCCAGAACTATTACATATATTTTCAGGTTACGGACACTACAGTTTTTTGTAGTGTCCGTAACCATGTTTTGTCCATCAGGAAATTTGTAATGAAAAATATATCCATGACTTGTATATTTTTGAAACCATACCCACAGTATGTATAACCAAAATTAATAAAACTGTTGTGAGTGTCTTCAAAATAGGAAAACTGTGAGTGGTTATGGACTCTACATATTTTTCCGCACCAGGTTTTATTTCAGTGGATATTCAGTTTAAAAAAATTAAGACTCCAATCTGACATTTCTTTGGTTTCTGCAGCATTTATAACTATAGTTTAACTTTTATATATGAAATCAGTAAAATAATATGAAATCTTTCCTAATAATTACAGACATAACTAGAAGAGGGTAACAAGAATATAAAAAAGTATAACAAAGTATAGGTTCCACATTTTTATTGATATTCCACCAATTTTCTACCTTTACTTTTGACAAATACATTAAAATTTTTGTGATGAAATTTTCTGTAAGAATACTGACAACACTGTTTTGCTAATATAAGGAAATAATAATATTCTTTGTTGAAAAATGAAATATTTTTCAGTGCAACAGCATAACGGTAAAATATGGCCATTTTGGGGGTGTATTCACAGGTGTTGGAAAAAAATGTAATTTTTGAAAAGAACTGAAACTGGGAAACACCTACAGCATGCACCCCCCTATGTTTCTGGACATTAAGATTGTATTTTAGGCCACAACTGTGGCTTCTATGCTGATATAACATGTAAAAGCTGCAAAAAGGCTATATACTGTGATTTACCCAAAGAAAATAAAGAAATGAACATTACAAGAGAACAGGAAGTTTAGATCAAATAGAAACTTGTTTTCATTCACAAAGGGACATTTAATTTTGCATGTGGACAATGTAACTACAGTGCAACCTGCCATAGCAGACACCTCAATATAACAAACACATGTTAAAAATGAACATTTGTTAATCCCCAGTAAAAATTCTTTTATTAATGTCCTTTTATATAACAGACACCTGTCTAACTTGTGCCCATCACAATAAGACCTAATATTGATCTTACAGTTGTGCATAAGGACTTCGTTCACATTGCAAACATGGCATCAGAAACGCTGATCATGTCTCTGCTTTTTACTCTGATACTATCATTAGTAACCAACAGCTGAGTGGCTCTACATCTCCTTGTGTTAATAAACTTTCACAATGTTTTTCAGATGCAGACTTCAGAACTGGCAAGGGATGCAGAGACTGTGGTCGATGTCCTCCCTTTGCTGGATCTCCCTGACCCCCTGTCAGACCCCTCCCCTGTCTCAGAGGTGATTCTTGAGGATCCACTTACTGTGACTCTGGAGCTGGAAGCAGAAAGTGCATCCGATGCATCAGCTGGTTTTGAACTGTCTGACCTGGCAATTTTAGGTACCAATCTGGACTTCACAGTCCAGACAGTGGGACCATCGTCAGGGATGGTTGCTGATGTAGAGGGAGCTTTCAGTGGGGAAGAAGAGGTGTGTCTGGTGCCTCATCAAAGCTCTCTCTTCCAGGCTGTGGACCTTGGGTATGTATGTCTGCCTGTGTGTATGCTTGTGTGTATGCATATGTTTGTATGTTACATCAGTCTTGTGTGTGTCTTGTCTTGTCCCGTCCTGTGCCGTACCCTGTTGTCTGTGTTTGTGTGTATGCATTTGTTGGTGTTACATGTCTTGTGTGTCTTGTCTTGTCTTGTCCCGTCCTGTGCCGTACCCTGTTGTCTCTGCTTGTGTGTATGCATTTGTTGGTGTGTTACATATCTAGTGTATCTTGTCTTGTCTTGTCTCATCCTGTGCCGTACCTTGTTGTATGTGCTTGTGTGTATGCATTTGTTAATGTGTGACATGTCTTGTGTGTCTTGTCTTGTCTTGTCTCATCCTGTGCCGTACCGTGTTGTCTGTGCTTGTGTGTATGCATTTGTTGGTGTGTTACATGTCTTGTGTGTCTTGTCTTGTCCCATCCTGTGCCGTACCCTGTTGTCTGTGCTTGTGTGTATGCATTTATTTGTGTTACATGTATTGTGTGTCTTGTCCTGTCCTGTTCCGTACCCTGTTGTCTGTGCTTGTGTGTATGCTTTTGTTGGTGTGTTACATGTCTTGTGTGTCTTTTCTTGTCTTGTCCCGTCCGTTGTCATACTTGTTCTCTGTGCTTGTGTGTATGCATTTGTTTGTGTTACATGTCTTGTCTGTCTTGTCTTGTCCCGTCCTGTGCTGTACCCTGTTGTCTGTGCTCGTGTGTATGCATTTGTTGCTGTGTTACATGTCTTGTGTGTCTTGTCTTGTACCGTCCTGTCCCGTACTCTGTTGTCTGTGCTTGTGTGTATGCATTTGTTTCTGTGTTACATGTCTTGTATGTCTTGTCCCGTCCTGTTCCGTTCCCTGTTGTCTCTGCTTGTGTGTATGCATTTGTTTGTGTGTTACATGTCTTGTGTGTCTTGTCCCATCCGTTGCCATATCCTGTTGTCTCTGCTTGTGTGTATGCATTTGTTGGTGTGTTACATGTCGTGTGTGTCTCGTCCCGTCCTGTCTGTACCCTGTTGTCTGTGCTCGTGTGTATGCATTTGTTGGTGTGTTAAATGTCTTGTGTGTCTTGTCTTGTCTTGTCCCGTCCGTTGGCATACCTGTTGTCTGTGCTTGTGTGTATGTATTTGTTTGTGTTACATGTCTTGTGTGTCTTGTCATGTCCCGTCCTGTGCTGTACCCTGTTGTCTGTGGTCGTGTGTATGCATTTGTTGGTGTGTTACATGTCTTGTGTGTCTTGTCTTGTCCCGTCCTGTGCTGTACCCTGTTGTCTGTGCTTGTGTGTATTCATTTGTTGCTGTGTTACATGTCTTGTGTGTCTTGTCCCGTCCTGTGCCGTTCCCTGTTGTCTCTGCTTGTGTGTATGCATTTGTTTGTGTGTTACATGTCTTGTGTGTCTTGTCCCATCCGTTGCCGTATCCTGTTGTCTGTGCTTGTGTGTATGCATTTGTTGGTGTGTTGCATGTCATGTGTGTCTCGTCCCATCCTGTGCTGTACCCTGTTGTCTGTGCTCGTGTGTATGCATTTGTTGGTGTGTTACATCTCTTGTGTGTCTTGTCTTGTCTTGTCCGATCCGTTGGCATACCTGTTGTATGTGCTTGTGTGTATGCATTTGTTAGTGTTACATGTCTTGTGTGTCTTGTCTTGTCCCGTCCTGTGCCGTACCCTGTTGTCTGTGCTTGTGTATATGCATTTGTTGCTGTGTTACATGTCTTGTGTGTCTTGTCCCATCCTGTGCCGTTCCCTGTTGTCTCTGCTTGTGTGTATGCATTTGTATGTGTGTTACATGTCTTGTGTGCCGTACCCTGTTGTCTGTGCTTGTGTGTATGCATTTGTTGGTGTGTTACATGTCGTGTGTGTCTCGTCCCGTCCTGTGCTGTACCCTGTTGTCTGTGCTCGTGTGTATGCATTTGTTGGTGTGTGTGTATAACATGTCCTTTGTGGTCTTGGTCATTGTCTTGTCCGCTATTCTCTGATCCGGTCCGTTGGCATACCTGTTAGTCTGGTGGCTTTGTGTGTATGCATTTGTTTGTGTTACATGGCTCTGTGTGTGCTGTGTGATCTTGTCCCACGAAGTATAAAAAATCAGAGCAATCTCATCCCACTGTCCTGTGCTTAGTAGTGGTGCTCCCTAGTTGTACTGTGGGCTCAGTCGTGTAAATGCATTTGTTGGTGTGTAGGTGACATGTCTTGTGTGTCTTGTCTTGTCCCGTCGCTGATATCGCCGTACCGTGTTGTCTGTGCTTGTGTATAATGCAATTTGTTGCTGTGTTACACTGTCATTGTTGTGTCTTGTCCCGTCCTGTGCCAGTTCCCTAAGTTGTATCTCTGCTTGTCGTGTATAGCGATTTGTTTGTGTGTTACATGTCTTGTGTGTCTTGTCTGCCATCCGTTGTCCGTATTCTTGTTGTCTGTGCTTGTGTGT